>JASDQU010371341.1:131092-175676 GCA_032191745.1 Picea mariana | reverse complement strand
TGCAAAGGATTTGTCTTTCAACTTCGCAAGTGTCAGTGAATCCTACTTATATGAGAGAATATATCCAACTGTTGATAAAAAATGAAATGAGATTTAAGCTCTGCGGAGGATTTGTCTTTCAACTTCGCATTTAAATACCCAGAACATGAAATTGGAGTGAATAACTGCTGGAAACTTGATTTATAGCAGACGGGGAGGGCGAAAATGGTTCCAAAAATCTTCATAGCTAAAAATCGGGGCGAGGAAGGTTATGGCCCAACTTTTAAGCTAAAAATAGGGGCGAATGGAAGGTTTTGGCCCGAATTTTAGCGGGCGAAAATTAATTTTTTTCCTCTTCATGGTAAATAAACCATGCGCTAACCCTTTAAACATTTTTTTTTTTTAAATAAATGGAGGGAAAATGATAATAAAGCTCTCCATCCCTCTCCAACACAAAAAAATTCGCCCCATCAAAATTCAAAACCTCTTAATTTTTCCCACAAGCGAAATTTCACCCCTAAAATCACCTATGAGTTGGAATTTGTCCACTTCATTACTCCATTGCAAATTATTAGTTCTTGAGAGCTGCAGAGCTTGACCAACTGAGTACCAAACAAATTCTCAATTAGGACTTCATAGCTTCTTTTGTAGCTATTAGATAAAACAAGGTCATCGTCTAGCCATCAAATATTATGGTTGGATTCATTACTTAAAAGAGTAGCTTGTTTAGTTGCAATCCTATCATTAAAGCCTCATAGTAGGAGGATATTAGCTTCATTTTTCAAACTATAAATATCTTGTTCTAAATTATTATAGGGACAATTGTTATCTAGAATTTTTTTATTATAAAAAGTACAATTAATAGGTGCAAAATAGAAAATTTCTATATACATCTTCTTAGCATTGGTATCTGAAATTTCTATCCAAATGTATTGATTGAGAGGGTCAATCTTATGAAGTTGAATGTGAGGAGAAATTTTCTTTCTAATATAACAAGATATGTCTCCTATCCCTCTACGGTGGGATATTTTGTTCCATGACGACCATAAGATAAATCTTTCTATGCTAGGGACCTTAGACTCCTCATGCTCCCAAGTTTCAACTAGACAGATAATATCAATATCACTTGGGATCCAACTTATCATAGGACCTTTGTGCCATGGAAAGCCACGATAGTTCCAAAAAAGGATCCCGAGTGTCCCAAATTCCTATTTATTATTATCCTTCTGGTCTCTATCCCTAACAATAGCTTTTTGATTTCTAATTATTGCCCATTTTCCTTCTTTCTTGGCTTCTTTTACCTTTTGAACTTCCTTCCTTAATTCATTTTGGTCTTACTTTGACACTGATCAACCTATCTTTCTGATCAATTATTTTTCCTATCCTCTTTTCTTATATGAGGTAAGTTGTATCAATTTGTGATTTATTCTTTAATTCTCATTTTACTATTTCTAGTTTATCCTCCTCGTGTTGTGATTTTATACCAACAATTATGAGGTTCAAGTACTTTTTGTTACGCTCATTGTCCAGTTCGATTAGCTTATTAATTTCCTCTTTGATGGGTTTGATATCCAATTTGTTTTCCACATTAATGAGGGTCAAATTGTTGGTTAGTTTTTCTTCTAGCTCTTTAATCCTATCTCTTAAGTTGTGATTTTCTTCATCCCTTCTTTCTTGGTTTATATCCAATTTGTTTTCCACATTACTGAGGGTCAAATTGTTGGTTAGTTTTTCTTCTAGCTCTTTAATCCTATCTCTCAAGTTGTGATTTTCTTCAACCCTTCTTTCTTGCTTTGATTGTTTATGTTTATCCACTTCTTGAACCTATCCTTCATTATCTGCAATTCACTCTTGAACCCTAAGAATATATCCTCTATTTGAGTTTGAATGGTATCTTTAATTTTTTTTATCAATCATTGCCTCTAGCTCTATCTGGAGTTTTACGTTTCTTTCTTTACTCATTTTTTCTAATGTTTCTAACTCTATTTGGATTTTGGAATCTCTCTCTTCTCTTCTTTTTTCTAATGATTCCATATAATCTTAAAGGATCTCTAGGGTGATTTTGGGGGCCCTTCCCCTGTTAGGGTGAGTTTTTGGAATAGGTGGTGGAGTGCTCATATTGAAAAGAAGAGAAAAAAAACTGTAGCAATTATTATTTTGGATTGACTTTATCTCTCAAATCAACTTTTACTTATGAAACTTAAAATAAAAAATAAATAAAAAATATTTAAATCTCTTTACATATTTTAAATTAAAATTGAAGCAAAGTAAAAAGCGACTCACCTCATTTCACATGTCCAATTTCTCAATTGGTTGAAGTGACTCACCAGAAACTACAGAAATTATTCTAGGTAAAAAACGTAAAAAACAAAGAAAAGTATTAGTTCGGCTCAAAACCGCAAATATATAATGTTAGAAATAAAATAACTCCTTCAAAACAATAGAGAAGTATTATTCTAGTGCAAAGATATAATTTCAAAACAACAGAAAAGTATTATTCTCGGTAGAGAAGTATTATTACCCTTAAAAACATTTTATATACCATTATAATATAAAATTAAAAATCATTAAAAATGATAAATATAATATATAATTATAAATATCATTCTAAATTGAAATTTAAATTAAAAATGATTAAAAATTTATTAAAAATCAATTATTAAATTATTAAATAAAAATAATAATAATAAAATTATTATAAATTTATAATAAAATTATAAATTTTATTATAAAAAATAAAAGAAAATTTCAACATTTATAAAATACCTTTGATAAATATCTCTTTTACCACTTGATACTTAAAAGGAGTAGGCTAACTCGGGAGTAATCTTCCCTCCAGAGTTCATCTTTTCAGGAAAAAAAAACGAGCCTGAATTCGGCCAAATTTTCAAGGGTGGTCTGAATTTTGCATGGATCAAAGTTCCATGCATTTCATAACCTTACCCCAGGGGTTTTACCCCATTTTAAACCAACCCATATGCTCAGAAAATCAATCAGAGTTCCAGATAGGCTGGAAATTTAAAAAGGGGACGTCGGAAACCTTGCCGAAAAAGTAACTCGGGAGGGAAGATTTCTCACGAGTTATCCCACTCCATACTTAAAAAGTCTTGTGGCAAGGTGCAATTTCAGCCACATAACCCATCTCATTCAACAATCATGCTCGAGAAAGCCTAACGAATGGAAAATGGCTTGACAAAGGTATTTGGTTAATTGTGATCCATGATTAAAGATCAACTAAACCTTAACCTTTTATTTATTAAATGAAACTAAGTGTAAGTAAATATTTATTAATAACATCTTTCCATTTAAGAGTGATAACTAAAATATTTTTAAGATCTTAAGTCTTTCTATGTTGTTTGTAATTTTGGAAATAAACTATGTATTAAGTTTCTAAACATCCAACATTTTTAATAGACATTCCACCCATCATCAATAAATATCAAATATTATATCTTAAATAAGTTAAATCTTAAATCTTAACTAGAACATTTTTAATAGACACTCCACCCATCATCAATAAATATCAAATCTCAAATCGTAAACAAGTGTTGCCTGACAGCATATTCCCTACCAAGTAGCTCATAAGGTGATTTTTAGAAAATGGGGAGAGTCGAGTAACATTGTTAAAAAAACAGAAATTAATATTATGGTAAGTAAACGGTAATTAGAATAGATGTTAAAAAAATATTAAAAATTTATGTTCAAATGTTTTTTGGAAATGAAATGATAAAGAAAATTGTAAATATGAAAAGGTATACTGAAATTACATTGAATAGTAATTTAATAATTAATGTGCATTGGTAATCCTTTCGAACTTGTATGGTGATTTGTCACTAAGCAAAGCAGTGCCAATCTTTTTCAAACATGTGTGTTGAGTTGTCACTAGTAAAAGCATAATCCATGTGCATTTGGGAAGGGTGCGAAGGTAGTGAGGATGGAAGGCAATGATAAATGCTTTGAAATATTTGTGAAACCGGGTAGAGTAAAGCTTGTGAGCTAGAGGAATTGTAGAGCACGGAAGTTTTCAGTGCAAGATGTACATCATGGAATTGTAGATGGCGGAAGTTCTGGGTGCAATATTTATAATAGCGCCAACCCAAGGATTGACAGCTATAAAGTTGGATAATTATGGAATTGTAGATCACCGAAGTTTTGGGTGCAAGATGTATATCACGGAAAAGGGGGAAAGAAAGTTCAGTTATGGCAACCCGACAACTAAGTATGAAAAGCAACGACGGTGGGTCAAACTCCCGTAATAGCGGTTGAATGTGTTTCTTTCTTGTTAATGCCAATAAGAGAACCTGTGTGGTGATTTTTCGGTAGTAAAATCATAATGAATGTGCATTGGGAAGCTTGGGAATGTGGCGGGTGGTTGAAGAGACCGATAAATGCTTTGAAGATTTTGTGAACCCGAGTATAGTGAAGGTTGTGGCCATAAAGTTGGCTAAGTATGGAATTGTAGATCAAGGAAGTTTAGGGTGCAAGATGTATATCATGGAACACGGGGAATGAGAGTTCGGTTGCGTCAAACCGGGAACCGACGACCATAGAATTGGCTAGATATGAAAAGCAAATTGAATGCCTTTTTTGCTTATTAATTCCAATGAGTGAACCTGTATGTTGAGTTGTCGATAGTAAAATGATAATGAATGTGCATTGGGAAGGGCGGAAATGTGGCAGGGATTGAAGAGAGTGATAAATGGTTTGAAATTTTTGTTAACCGGGGTCGAATTGTAAATGTTAGAAGTGTTGAGTGGAAAATGTATATCACGGAAGTGTTGTCTGCAACATGTATATAACGAAACAGGGGGCATAATAATTCGATAGCGCTAAGTCGTGACCCCGTGGAGAGAAAATTGCATAAGTGTTGAAAGGGAATGTGGTTGGTCGGGATCATGATGTGACGATATAGGACCAATCCATGACTTCGAGAAATTCAGGTTCAAGTTTAAAGAGATTTTGTCTATATTTATTTAAATTGTATTTATATTAATGTATCTTAATAGATTATTTGTGGTCCAAATGTAAACCATGTTCCAATATGTGGATGAATTGTAGACCATGGAAGTTTTGGGTGCAAGATGTATATTGTGGACTTGTAGATGATGAAAGTTTTGGGTGCAAGATTTATAATAGCGCCAACCCGGGGGTCGGTCGGAATCCCGTAAATCGTTGTTGAATGCATTTTTTTCTTATAAATGCCAATAAACGAACCAACATGTATATCACGGAACATGGAGCATAAGAATTTGATAGTACTAAGTCGCGACCCCGTGGAGAGATAATTGGCTAAGTGTTGAAAGGGACTGTGGTCGATCAGGCTCATGCTGTGATGATATAGGACCAATCCACGAGTTTGAGAAAGTCAGGTTCAAGTTTAAAGATATTTTGTCTATATTTATTTAAATTGTATTTATATTAATGTATCTTAATACATTATTTGTGGTCCAAATGTAAACCATATTCCAATATGTGGACGAATTTTAGACCACAGAAGTTTTGGGAGCAAGATGTATATCGCGAACTTGTAGATGACAGAAGTTTTGGGTGCAAGATTTATAATAGTGCCAACTCGGGGGTCGGTCAGACTACCTTGAATTGTTGTTGAATGTGTTTTTTTCTTATAAATGCCAATAAGTGAACCAAAATGTATATCACGGAACACATGGCATAAGAATTTGATAGCGCTAAGTCGCGACGCCGCGGAGAGATAATTGGCTAAGTGTTGAAAGGGACTGGGGTTGGTCGGGCTCATGATGTGATGATATAGGACAATTCCATGAGTTCGAGAAAGTCAGGTTCAAGTTTAAATATATTATTTAAATTGTATTTATATTAATGTATCTTAATATATTATTTGTGGTCCAAATGTAAACCATGTTCCAATATGTGGACGAATTGTAGACCACAGAAGTTTTGGGTGCAATATGTATATTGTGGACTTGTAGATGATGAAATTTTTGGGTGCAATATTTATAATAGTGCCAACTCGGGGGTCAGTCGGACTCCCGTAAATCATTGTTGAATGCATTTTTTTCTTATAAATGCCAATAAGCGGACCTGTGTGCTGAGTTGTTGCTAGTAAAAGAAAAATAAATGTGCATTAGGAAGGACGGGAATGTGGCGGGAGTTGAACATAGCGATAAATGGTTGAAATTTTTGTGAACCCGGGTATAATGAAGGTTGTCGCAATAAAGTTGGCTAAGTATGGATTTGTAGATCACGAAAGTTTAGGGTGGAAGATGTATACCATGGAACATGGGGAATGAGAGTTCGGTTGTGCCAACCCAGGGACCTACGACCATAGAATTGGCTGGGTATGAAAAGAAATGGTGGTTGGTCGGACTACCATAAATCGTGGTTGAATAGCGAACCTGTGTGCTCAGTTGTCACTAGTAAAAGTGTAATGAATTTGCATTAGGAAGAGTGGGAATGTTGTGAGGATTGAAGAGAGTGATAAATGGTTTGAAATTTTTGTGAACAATGAATTCCAGGAGTCCGAGATTGAATTGTAAATCACAAAAGTGTTGGGTGTAAAATGTGTATCATGGAAGTGTTGTGTGCAAGAAGTATATCACGGAACAAGGGGCATAAGAAATCGATAGCGTTAAGTTGGGACCCGACAATAAGATAATTGGCTAAGTGTTGAAAGGGACATCGGTCAGTTGGGCTGATGATGTGATGATATATATGGAGATGAGATAACCCGGGAACCCATGACCAATCCAGGAGCTAGAGAAAGTGAGGTTCAAGTTTAAAGATATTTTGTCTATATTTATTTAAAATGTATTCATATTAATGTATCTTAATAGGTTATTTGTGGTCCAAATGTAAACCATGTTCAAATTTGTGGATGAATTGTAGACGACTGAAGTTTTGGGTGCAAGATGTATATGGAAGAACTATAGATGACGCAAGTTTTGGGTGCACGATTTATAATAGCGTCAACCTAGGGGTCGGTCGGGCTCCTGTAAATCATTGTTGAATAAAAAATTTTCTTGTTAATGAAAATAAGTGAACTTATGCACTGATTTGTCTCTAGTAAAAGCATAATGAATATTCATTGAGGATGGCAGGAATGTGGTCGGGATTGAAGAGAGAAACAAATGTTTTGAAAGTTGTGAACCTAGGTATAGTGAAGCTTGCGAGTTCCAGTGGTCCGGGGTTGAATTTTAAATGACGAAAGTGTTGGATGAAAAATGTGTATCACAGACTTGTTGGGTGAAAAATGTATATCACAGAAGTGTTGGGTGAAAGATGTATATCATGGAACAAGGGGCATAAGAATTCAATAGCGCTAAGTTGGGATGTCGCTGTGAGATAATTGGATAAGTGTTGAAAGGGGCGATGGTCGGTCGAGCTCTTGATGTGAAGATATAGATGGAGATGAGCATCTGGCAGTCTACTAACCAGTCAATCCGCGAGAAATCCAGGAGCCTAAGAAAGTCAGGTTCGAGTTTAAAGGGATTTTTTTTTATATTTATTTAAAATGTATTCATATTAATGTATCTTAATAGATTATTTGTGGTCCAAATGTAAACCATGTTCAAATTTGAATTATTTTTTGGGCTCACAATTTTTTCTCTAACCCACAAGCAATAGAGAAAACAATATATGACTTTACATTTTGTATATCTAAGAATATTTTGAAATACAGGAAGCTGCAATATATGCACAATATAGAACAGGAACATGTACATGGAAATGAGTTAATTTTAAGAAGAAATACAAATTTTAAATAACAACACCAAACATTGAATATCACCATAGAACAACCTCAAATATTTATATTCAGATAAACTAGGTCACAAAATACATTTGAGAATATTTCCCAAAAATAGTTGTCTTCGAATTTGTAAAAACATATATAGTTTACTACGTATTATGAGAAATAAAAATGTGTTTGCCAGAACGATTTGGATTGGGACTGTCGTGGACTACAAGGAAAAGATGTACAAGAATGAAATTTGTAGAAAGAATAAATTCGGCGATGGAAAACAACAAGACCTGGAAAAATGAAAGAGAAAATTATCAGTCCTCGGTTAAAGCTTTGTTAGAGTAAGTGGATGAAGACAGAATAATGAGACCAGTATCAACTTACTATGATGGTGTCCCATGCCTTGTCATTTTGTCATTGATGTCCTTTTATGGCTTTTCTTAGCATTGACCTTCATTGATAATCTGGTCGACATCCTTTTTGAACCATTCTTCGATGTAGCTCCTCATGGGTGCCACATTGATTTCATGCCAGATTTTTATATTGAAGAATTCAATTTCCAAGTCCCTTAGATCAATAGACAGGTTGTGAAATGCTTCTTGAATATCTTGGCTTTTAATCGCATAACTGACTAGCCAGGTTTTCACGTCATCTTCACCATATTCAAGAATGCCATACAAATTTTCAAATGACAGTATTTTATAGATAAGAACTTGATCATCAAATGCTTGCTTGGCTAAAAACAACGAGTTGAATATCAATTTTGGGTCCTGGACTTCATTGGTGTTGGCCTCTAGATCTATCTCAGTTAGCTTACTGAATAGTTTGTCTCTTCTAGATATGGCATGGCTACATTCTTGAACGATACCATTCAAGTTCTTTACCTTTTCTTTCCAACAGGCATTTAGCTGGTCTATTCAATCGAGGTAAGGGAGATCCTCTTGTCTTCTTCTGAATTTCTTCATACCAATAACTTTAACACCAAATGGTAAAACTGCATGGAGGTATAAACCTTGCTTATTCTTGATGTTGTCGCAAAATTTGACTCTAGGATGTAATAGAGCCAAGCCTTAGCACATTTTGAATGAAATAATAATTTGTTGTTTGATAAGTCATATGAGGCTTCTAGAACTAGGTCTGAAATAGGCCTTTCAATCATTTATAAATTAGAAAAGAAGAGGCCTGACCTCATTTTCCTAATTTAATTGAAATAATGAAGATGGATAGAAGATAGGGGATGAATAAGACTAAAACAAAGAGTTAGGTATCTAATTCCGGTAATTCTAATATTTATTTCAACTGAGGAATGAAAAATAGCTTCAAATACTTGCACATAAGCCTTATCTCACTCACGGAAAGACAGAAAAACAAAAGAACTACGCACATATACAACTTGTAATCTAGGCAGAAACAGTCAAGCAATAGGTCTTGTTTTGCTCACATCATAAACAAAGGAAAAGATGAACCTAACAGGCTGCCCAATAAATGACCACAACAGAGGTATTACTGTAAGTTGAATATGTAAAATAAGGAAGAAATAATCAATGTAAACCTAAGAAAATGATACAATAAAAGACAAAATTACACAGTGACGAGGTGTAGAATCTCTTAACTTATGTTCTACATTTGCTAAAAGGAATGACATTACAAACCTAGCCCCCCAAAAGGCACTCAGGCTATTTCCACCCCCCACCCCCTCCTCTTGATTCCCCAAAAATGGTTATTTAAATCGTCAATACAATATTAACTATTGACCTATTACATTACACAAAAAAAATTCCAAAAATTCTATCAATAATCTAAAAGAAATCTTGATTTGTTGCGAGAAATATGGAAACGATTTGAATATTGATTTCTTGCCAGAAAATATGGAAATTATTCACCTTCTTGGAATTCTGTCACTGTTAGGTGCTCTGCCACATTCTTAAAATCAATGCTAAACTTCACTGTATGTCATATTTTCTTGAAGAAATATCAATATAGTCAACTTTTATCCTTGAGGAATAAGTTTAACCATTATTGCGATCATTCAAACTAATATCTTTGACAAGTGGCATATCTAGTTCATGGATGGTCTCTTTGTACGATCATCTTTAATGCAGAGTCTCACCGCCTCACAAACTATTTAGAGTTCAGTGTAACAAAAATGCCTGAGTGAAGGATCAACGAGCGCCAGTCAATAATTTCTTCCAAATCCAAAATTTTGTTGTCGTTCGCTGGGAAAATACGCTCGAAATTCCCTAATGTAAAAACAATAAATTTCCTCGAATCCAAATTGTAGCTTCATAACCTCCTACACACACCTGCAACACAAATGATCATTGTGGGCACATCTTGCCAATTATATGCACAACACTTCTCCTTTTCCACCCTTGCACGAATACTCAAAAGCTCAGCTTCTGCATTTTTCTTTGACAGACTGAACTCTACCCATCGACATTGATGCGTATGATTGGAACCCAGACTTCGAGCCTTCGGGCTTTGGGGGAAGGGATGAGTGGCTATTAAAATTCCACCGGTGGTCAAAATCCCGAAGTGGAGCATGGTTAAACTTCGCGCAGGTTGGAAGGTTTGAAGTACCCGACAGGCATCGATCTGGCGATGATGTGGACGGTCAGGTGATATTTAATAATTTATTCTAGAATCTCAGGTTCTAAAAAGTGTATCTTGGAACCACCCATGTTTGCACATGTAGTCAATCTAGCCGATTATTTTTAGCGATGAATGTTCGTCCAAAAATCCATAAGAGTGGCATGGTTGCGTTGTTTATAGGCCACAACATCCAAATATAACATTTGGAAGAGTATGGCATTGTAGTAAATGAGGCAAAACAAAAATGCAAATGAAAAACTGACAATAGGTTTGTTGAATGCGTCAGGCATACGAAATCAACGCTCTCTTTTCACCCTTCACATGCAGCCTCATAGAGAGTATCAGAAGATTTGTCGACTATTCCATACAGATAATCATAGATTGGCATGAAAAGACTGAAGTTAGTGTGCACTTGATAATGATGAAGAGAGTTAAATGAGGGTGTGTACATGAAGTATTTCAAAAGAGAAAAATTCTTAAATGCCCTCTCGGGGAGAAACTCGAAGTTGCAGTGGCCCATATTATTCATTAAATCGAACCGTAAATGATAGCCAAATAGAAAACTAATGGAAACAATATTGGTGATAGCCCGA
The DNA here is from genome assembly GCA_032191745.1 of Picea mariana. NCBI lineage: Eukaryota > Viridiplantae > Streptophyta > Pinopsida > Pinales > Pinaceae > Picea > Picea mariana. The sequence goes on along the minus strand of JASDQU010371341.1, from coordinate 164,795 downwards.
GCTAGTTGATACATGGAGAAGATTGTTGCATACAAGATATGTTCTGTAAACGGATGCACCACAGATGCAATTGGTTCCATTACAAAGGAAGAGTGGTGATGTGAATGGTACAGGATATATAGAAAATAATGATGTAGTGCTCTATGTGTCCAGTAATATATAAATTTGAATGGCCCAGTGTGAACCAAAATTGCCACAATAAGACCTTTTGTATTCCATAGAGAGATATTGGATTCTTTTGGAATGAAGACATGAACTAGGAAAAGCAACATGGCATAAAAGAGAATGCATTCGTCCATGTAATTGGTTCCCTGTGAAGACTGGCATTTTGGAGGCATTCACTCTTCAAAACAAACACCTGTGTGCTTTGTGGTAGTCAATTTTATGGCTTTGACGGTCTGGCTCATAAATATTGGGATTCCTTTGCTAATTTTGGCAATGGCACCTGTTTTACTCGACACTGTCAATGTTCGAACAGATGGTGCATGGCCTTGGTCATCCCATAGATTCTCTCCTTGAAGTCTTCTGTGAGTTGTCTTGTGACTTGGCATGTGTGGCTTATGGTGGATAGTTTGGAGATTGGATGTGGAGGGTAGTCGACCCAATAATTTTTATAAAAGAGGATTGGTGCAAAGGTTTGGCTAAACGATTTTACTCTTTTTTTACCAAACTTTAAAATAAAATAAAATATTAATTTTAAATTATATAAAATAATTTTAAAATAATAATAATAATAAAAAAACTTGTAGCTTGGTTTTATCATTTGACACTTTTAGACTTATTTCAACAATCAAGGAATTGTGAACTAAGACCAATAGGAGACCTTTGGAAACTTTAAAGATTTGATATTTTGGCCGATTGTGACGCGAGGCTTTGAGATTTTGATGGTAAAGAAGATCGACGAAAATGGCAATAGGTTTAGAGATTTTACTGCAGCGGAAAGGTTTGCACCGGATGACGCAAGGATTTAATTGTTAAAAAATCTTACGCCAAGCTATAAGGTTCTAAAACTAGTTGGTGCAACTAACATAAATTTTGGCGAGAGACACTAAGTTTAGAAATTTTCAATGTTTGTTCCAACATAGGCTCCATCTAGGGATGGTGCTTTCCTATAAAGCACCAAGAACAATAGACCACGTGCCTTCATCCATTGGTAGACCTGAAATCAACATTATCAAACTCTGAACCCTATCATTTTACTTGCGCCTTCCTGAAACAAAAATCGCTTATGCATTCATTGGGCTATGAAGTGATAATGCTTTAAAAAGGAACCATATTGGATGCCAAAATGAAATGGAAACATACTAAAAACCACCGTTGTAGTCTCATGCTCGAAGTCAAGCTTATTTATATACATCACCTACTCTAACTGATATCACTTCTTTGTTCAAGTATAGGAAAATTTCCAAATCAACCAAGCAAATATCCAACTAACAAACTTAATTATGCTTCCATATTTGAGCATAAAAACGATAGGAGCAGCTACAAATTTCAAAACATACCTTGGAAGCAGGTACTTACAGTTTTGAAATTCAAACCTCAAGAAGTCGAAAATATAAAATTTAATGCCCCATTCTGACTCCATATAAACTGCTACTGGATCATAGAAGGGAATAGATATATCAATTTTGCAATTAATCCATACTTCTTCATGTTGGGCAAGTTGTATGAAATGCCTTTGCAAACTTTGCCCACTGCTGATTTTTTCTTCTTCTGACACAAAAATGTCGCATTGAAACTTACTGGTTTGTTGCTCAATAGTTACTAAACAGGGAGGAGAGATCAATTGTTTCAGTAACCCATGATTATACCCTTCGTCCGTTGTCCAAATATCTTCTTGATAGCTATCATACATAGGCTTATTTATTTTATGATGTTGTCAATTTCTTTCCTGTTGAACCAAATTTTCTTGTTGCTCATCATCTTTAGAAACACTTTCATCATATTCATCAAACAAAGGAGGATCGGCGTACGTTTTCATGCGTGATGAGGAAAAAATATTCTCTTCTTCAACTTCTAGATACTCATCATAAACAGTCTACTCATAGCACGTTCTGAAACATTGACTTTCATAAATTTCTATTTTGTGAGAAACTAGAAAAGACGCTTGAATATCAACAGATTGATTTTCATGAAGATTTACAATAGTGGCCATACATGAAATCTCAATTACATTTGGATGATTACAATCCTCTTGAAACTCTTCATAAAATGGCTTTTGGCAACATACAATTCATCATATTTCAAGGCCTTTACTTGATCATAAAACTGATAAGGAAGGGATTTTTCGATAGCAAAATGACTATGTTCTATATCAACAAATAATGATTGTATATGGCCTTCCATGAGTTGTTGGTCTTCATGAAGATCTCGATCAATGATTTCATTATCATGTTGTACAATTGAACTATTTTCAACATCACTAATATTAAAAAACTCATTCTGAAAGTATTCCTCTTGAACAACAAAATTAAAAATAGAGTCATATATGAATGAACTTGAATCTAGCTCTTCCTCTAAAAAAGTGATTTCCTCCTCACTACTGCAGCAAATCTGGTTGTGATCGGTTTGAAAGCCTTTTGACCTTTCTACTTCATCTTCATGGAGTTCGGTTTGATATTCTTCTTGAATATGATCACAAGAACTATCATATTCTACTTCTTTATCAACAAACTCTTCCTCATGCTGATCATCTCCATCAACTTGAGAAATTTCTGACATTTCTTCCTCCCCTTCAAGAGAATTTGTTTGATTTTTTTGTTTTATGAATTCTATATTGCAATAATCTTCAAAAAGGATTTCATCTGAATAGATTCTCTTACAATGTTGATGAAAAGCTGTGTGAAAATCTTTTAGTGAAGGAATACTGGAATGGGGTAAAGATTTATACCAATTTCTAGCATCTCTTTCCAATGAAAACATAAACAATTTCATGAGGACATCTTCATGATGTACATCCAATTCATCCATGAGCTTGTGAAATTCAAACAAGTGTTAAGCAGGATTGTCGTCCACATATCCTCCAAATTTAGGAAGGACATCTTCCCAAATTTTAATGGCTGGAACAACGTTTGGAAAACCATAAACATTTGTAAATTCTAGAGGAGAAAACCTCGCAGTGAACAAATTTGACATTTTGAGAACAACGGATTCGCCAGTGAATCATGTAGAGTCTTCAAACCAAGGAGTCATGAGGGTAATGATCACAGCCAATTGAATGAATATCCCTTGTCCAGCATCAAGGAATAGATCTAAACTTTTGTCATATCCCAGGGAAGAATAACTTCGTTTCTTCGTCCCCAACAATGACGCCAAAAAATGTTGTTGCAAGAGTTGACTCTAGGCTGTAATAGAGCCAAGACTTAGAAAATTTTGAATGAAATAAAAAATTGTTGTTTGATCAGTCATATGAGGTTCTAGAACTATGTCTAAAACAACCCTTTCAATCATTTATAAATCAAAAAAGAAGAGGCATGACCTCGTTTGCCTAATTTAATTGAAATAAGGAAGATGGATAGAAGATAGGGAGTGAAGAAGACTGAAACAAAGAGTTAGGTATCTAATTCCGATAATTCTAATATTTATTTCAATAGAGGAATGAAAAATAGCTTGAAATACCTACACATAAGTCTTATCTCACTCACAACAAGACAAAAAACACAAAAGAACTATGCACATATATAACTTGTAATCTAGGCAGAAACAATCAAGCTACAAGTCTTGTTTTTCTCACAGCATAAACAGAGGAAAAGATGAACCTAACAAGGTGCCCAATAAATGACCACAGCAGAGGTATTACTGAATTAGAGCCATTACAAACTGAATATGTAAAAGAAGGAAAAAAGAATCAATGTAAACCTGAGAAAACGATACAAGAAAAGAGAAAATTACACAGTGACGAGGTTTAGAATCTCTTAACTTTTGTTCTATATTTGTTGAAAGGAATGGAATTACAAACCCAGCCCCCCAAAAGTCTCTTGGGTTGTTTCCTCCCCCTCCTCTTGATTCCCCAAAAATGGTTATTTAAATGGTCAATACAATATTAACTATTGACCCGTTACATTACACAATCGTTTTGCCAAAAATTCTATCAATAATCTAAAAGACATATTGATTTGTTGAGAGAAATATGGAAATGATTTGAATATTGATTTCTTGCCAGAAAATTTGGAAATGATTCACCTTCCTGGAATTCTGTCTCTACCAGGTGATCTGCCACCTTCTTATAACCGATGCTAAACTTCACCGTATGCCATATTTTCTAGAAGAAATATCAATCTAGTCATCTTTTATCCTCGAGAAATAAGTTTGACCATTATTGCTATCATTCAAATTAATAGCTTTGACAAGTGGCATATCTGGTTCATGGATGTTCTCTTTGTATGATCAGATTTAATGCAGAGTCTCACCGCCTCACAAAATATTTGGAGGTCACTGTAATGAAAATGCCTGAGTGAAGGATCAACCAGGGCCACCCAATAATTTCTTCCAAATTTGAAAATTTGTTGTCTCTCGCTGGGAAAAAACGCCTGAAATTCCATGCTGTAAAAACAATAAATTTCCCCGAATCCAGATTGCAGCTTCATAACCTCCTACACACTCCTGCAACAAAAATGATCGTTGTGGGCGCATCTTGCCAATTGTATGCACAACGTTTCTCCTTTTCCAGCCGTGCACGAATACTCAATAGCTCGGCTTCTGCGTTTTTCTTTGACAGACGGAAATCTACCCATCGGCGTTGATGCATATGATTGGAACCCCGAATTCGAGCCTTCGGACTTCGGGGGAAGGGAGGAGTGGCTATTAAAATTCCTCCGGTGGTCAAAATCCCGAAGTGGAGCGTGGTTAAACTTGGCGTAGGTTGGAATTTCTGAAGTAACCAACAGGCATCGATCTGGCGATGATGTGGACGATCAGGTGATCTTTAATAATTTCTTCTGGAATCTCAGGTTCTGAAAAGTGTATCCTGGAATCACCCATGTTTGCATATGTAGTCGATCTAGCCGATTCTTTTCAGCGATGAATGTTCGTCCAAAAATCCGTAAGACCAGCATGGCTGCGTTGTTGATAGGCCACAACATCCAAATATACCATTTGGAAGAGTACGACATTGCAAAAAATGAGGAAAAACAGAAACGCAAATGAAAAACCGACAACAGGTTTGTTAAATGTGTCAGGCATACGAAATCAACGCTCTCTTTTCTCCCTTCACATGCAACCTCATAGAGATTAGTATCAGAAGATTTTTTAACTGTTCCATATAGATAATCATAGATTGGTATGAAAAGACTGAAGTTAGTGTGCACTTGAGAATGATGAAGAGAGTGAAATGAGTGTGTGTACATGAAGTATTTCAAAAGAGAAAAATCCGTAAATCCCCCTCTCGGGGAGAAACTCGAAGTTACAGTGGCCCATATTATTCATTAAATCGAACCATAAATGATATCCAAACAGAACACCAATGGAAACAGTATTGGTGATAGCCGAGCTAGTTGAGACATGGAGAAGATTGTTGCATACAATATATGTTCTGCAAACGGATGCACCACAGATGCAGTTGGTTCTATTACAAAGGAAGAGTGGTGATGCGAATGGTCCAGGCTATATACAAAATGATGATGTACTGCTCTACGTGTCCAGTAATATATAAATTCGACTGGCCCGGCGTGAACCAAAATTGTCACAATAAGACCTTTCATATTCCACAGAGGGATATTGGAAGCTTTTGGAATGAAGGCATGACCTAGGAAAAGAAACAGGGCATAAAAGAGAATACAGTCGTCCATGTAATTGTTTCCCTATGAATACTGGCATTTTGGAGGCATTCACTCTTCAAAACAAACACATGTGTGCTTTGTGGCAGTCGATTTTATGGCTTTGACGGTCTGGCTCGTAAATATAGGCCTTCCTTTCTTAATTCTGGCAATGGCACCTGTTTTACTCAGCGTTGCTGATGTTCGGACAGATGGTGCATGGCTTTGGTCCTCCTGTGGATTCTCTCCTTGAAGTCTTCTGTGAGTTGTCTTGTGACTTGGCATGTGTGGCGTGGATAGTTTTGAGATTGGACGTGGAGGGTAGTCGACCCAATAATTTTTATAAAAGAGTATTGGTGCAAAGGTTTGGCTAAACTATTTTTCTTTTTTTAACCAAACTTTAAAATAAAATAAAATATTATTTTAAAATTATATAAAATAATTAAAAAAAAAAAAAAAAAATTGTAGTTTGGTTTTATCATTTGACATTGTTAGACTTATTTCGACAATCAAGGAATTGTGAACTAAGATCAATAGGAGACCTTGGGAAACTTTAAAGCCTTGAGATTTTGGTTGATTGTGACGCAAGGATTTGAGATTTTGACGGTAAAGAAGCTCGACGGAAATGGCGATAGGTTTAGAGGTTTTACTGTAGTGGAAAGGTTTGCGCCAAATGACGCAAGGATTTAACGGTTAAAAAATCTTACGCCAGGCAAAAAGGTTATAAAACTAGTTGGCGCAACTGACATAAATTTTGGCAAGAGATACTAAGTTTAGAAATTTTCAATATTTGTTCCAACACTTGAGATGTACTTGCAGATACTCATGAAAAGCATGTTCCCTTGTTCCAAAAGATACCATATTATTTGACATCTCTCAAGCTTATGTTATTAATTCCATTCTTCTGTTTATATTATTTTCCACATAGCCTCGGGCCGATGTGAGAAGGCTTGTTGATCCTTTTAACTTTGTCGCAGGTGCGGTGGGCCTGACCATTGCCAAAGGAGTAGAAAACAGTGGAAGAGCCATTGGAGTTTCCTCCAATTCTTTGATTCGCTCCCTTAACATGACGTTTTCTGTTTCAAGGCCATTGATAGAGTTGTCTAGAGCATCTCCAGTTGCTTGGTGTATCTGGAAAATCTTGGAAGGGTGCATGTTGCGTAGGTTGATCTCTGAACGAGATTTCCCTTTCTTATTATTTGCATCTATCTTTTCAATAATCATTCTTTTGGATTCGTTGTCAAAAAAAGCGCTTTGAAATGCAAAAGACTCTTCTTTGTCCAATGTATCTATGAAAATTATTTCCATCCCATGATTGTGCGGAGCAGTGCTCTCTAGACGGTCGTCATCGGGGATCATTTTTTCAATGTCAATCTCTAGTTCCAAATATTTGAGGGAGACATCATGGATATCAATTTCTCCCCTTGGTCCCTCTTGTTCTTGGACTATTGTTTTCTTCTTTTTTCTCGCAGGAAGTTTGTGACAACTTTCTATTTTGTTGGAGGGAAGGTTCTTATCTCCTCCTTCACCTGAAGAACTGTGTATGACTTTGATACTTGGGTAGGCCGTTGGAGTACTGCTCTGAGATGTTGTGGTCTGGGGAGTGGCAGTCGAGGATTTGGCACTTTTTTTACCTGGTCCTTTTCATTTCTGCTTGTGTGAATCATTGGTATTGGAACTGAGTTCATTCAAGATAGTGTCAGTGAAAGAACTGTTGAAGTGGTTCTTGACCATGAAATCCCAGACTTTCCAAGGCAGAGAGATGAATTGACTATTTATTTTTTCAAGGGAAAAATGCAACCAGTAGATGTATTGCTTTGTTATTCCAACAAAAAACATTGTACCAGATATATGACATGGAAGGAAGCAAGGATTTTGTTTAGACCTAAAAATCCATATAAAACTATAGTTCTCCATTTCTTCTAGTGTGCCCTTCCTATCCAGGAAGATTGTTAGCTGGCCAGACAATCGGGGAAAATACTTTCCAACTATCAATGCTTTAAAAAATGAAACAAAATCATTAAAGACTTTATAAAAATGTTTGCAAATATCATGTCTCCATAATATCTGGTATGAGAATGTTACTGGGTCAAATTCACAGTTCATCTTCTTACACATAGATAGTCCAAGGAATGGATAGCAATTTGCCACAGCGAAAATTAAGTAAGATGACATAAATAATTTCTTTTGCCTTCTGTATTGCAATAACTAAGAAGAGATTTCAATGGAAATCAACTTGTTTCAATTGAAGATGGCATTTTCCTTGACCGTAAAATATAAAATATACAAAATCATCCAAGAGATGTTGGTTGCACTTTCTTGTCTCGTTATGCTCGTTAAAAGCCATGCAATTTTTCGAAAAAGGTTTTTAAATGCAATAACCTATAATATGGTCATGTCCTATGGAGCGGCCTCTGGGTTCTGTAAGAACTTCGGCAAGAGGTCCAATTCATTACCATGCTTCTTTAATAACTGTATGCAATTCTCTCCCTTGAAAGTAGGCGTTGGGTCAGGAAGCATTAACATCTTTCAAAATACTTGAGGTGATAGGGAGACTTGGGAATGGTTGCCCATATGGATAATCCGTTGGCTCGGAATACAGTTCTCGACTCAACACGTGACCAACTCCTTAAAGTAAAAAAAATTGGGGACACAATCTGCCACTGCAATTCCATATGTCAAGATAAATTTCTTCTAGGAAGAAGGGGATGAGTAGTAGTCATAATCTATGGACCACTGAAAACTCTGGTCCTCGTGCCCAAAAATATTCAGGGTATCTCCACAGAAATGTTGTCGAGTTGCATCCATAAGGTGATGATAATGTTCCTTTGTTCCTCATAGTATTTAAAATGGACGCTGCAACATCATAATATAATCTGCGGTAAATCTTGGTTCAGTGTGTTTTAATGGGAGATTTCCTCGACCTTTTCTCCTTTTAATGCCAATATTTTCGATGTGTCTGGTGAGTTGTGACTAATAAAGACATAATTAATGTGCATTGGGAAGCGTGTGAAGTTGGCGGGGATGGACTACAACGAAAACTACTTCGGAGCTTTTATGTACCTGGAAGCCTAGGAACCTGCGAATCTGTGAGAACATGAGCTGAACAATCCACTAAGTATGGAAAGGTGGGGTACAATTCCCTCAAAAAGTTAAAGTAAATAACAATTTTTTCATGTTGAATATCCACACACAAAAAACAATATCAGATGCCATAATATTGACCTCTACCAATTTGATAATAGGGAGGTTTAGTTGATGGATCCAAATTCGGCTTACTTCAGGCGACTGGGGTGCATGTGGGGTGCCTGTGAGAAAATCTAATGTTTTGATGAAGATTTATTTATATTGCTACATGTGGATGTAATTGTATGATAGTATTTATAATGAACACTAGAGGATGGTAATATAATCTTCCATAAATCTTTGTTTAATTCATTTTAATGGGAGATGTCGTCCAACTTTTCACTCATTAATGCCAATCTTTTCAAAGATAATAAAAGCGTAATAAATTTGCATTGGGAAAGTGTGCGAAGATGGCAGAGAAATCGAGAAAGTATAGAAAGGAGGAGAAAACATTTTCAAATATGTAATATACCTAGATCTTGACAAAATCAGGTTCAAGTTAGAAGATAATTTGTTTATATTTACTTAAACAATTTTTATATTATTTTATTTTATTAGTATTCTTTGTGGCCCAAATGCAAACTATGTTCAAATTGGAAGGGTGGAGAAACATTTTCATATGCAAGCATACTCTCAAATATGTGAACCTGTAATATATGCACAATACTAAAGAGGGGCATCATGTCAACACCTTTGTAGATGATAGTGGGCCAACACAATATTGCATTCTTGCTATGATGATGCCTTAAAAAAATTAAAATAACCAACATTTTTTTTGCGAATTCAAGATTGAAATAAAGAAACTAATCAGATTCCATAATATTCTCCCATTAATGCATTTTAATGGGAGATGTCCTCGAGATTTTCTTTTATTAATGCCAATCTTTTCGAACAACTGTGGTGAGATGTCATTAGTAAAATCATAATTAATGTGCATTGGGAAGGGGTGAAGGTGGCGGGGATGGAGGGGAGTGAAAAATGCTTTGGTACTTTTTTGAACCTGGAAGTCCATGGTTGAATTGTAGATCACCCAAGTTTTGGATGCAAGATGTATACTCCGAACACAGGGCATGAGAGTTAGATAACGCCTACCCAGGAACCCACGGCCATAAAATTGGCTAAGTAAGGAAATGAAAGGGGTTGGTCGGACTCGTGATGTCAAGATATAGATGGATATAGAATTTGTGAGTTTGCCACCTGGGAACCCACTATCATAGAAATGCGACTAAGTATAGAAGAGGAAAAAAAGAAAGGGAGCGAAGAACTTTATGCTTGACACAAGAACACTTTGTCTAATAATTGTCAAGCGATAGAAACACATCGACTATGGGGCATGAGAGTTCCATAGGGCCTAGCTAGGAACCAACGGGCATAAAATTGGCTAAGTATGGAAATGAACAACAGTTAGTCGAACTTGTGATGTGAAGATATAGAAGGATATAGAATTTCTGAGTCCACAACCCCGGGAACCACGAGCATAGACATGCGACTATGTATAGAAGAGAAACGGATAATAGAGGGGAAGAAGAAAAGGGGAAAAGAGGAAAGTATAGAAGAGAAACAAAAGGGAGTAAATAACTTTATGCGTCACAGAACAACAGAGGAAGTCACATAGATTTATCCTAGGGAGAGTGAGGCTTGCGAGTTCGAGGAGTCCGGGATCGAATTGTAGATAGCCAGAGTTTTGGGTGAAATATGTATGTTCGAACACGAAGCATGGGATTTCGATAATGCCTTCAGGGGAACTCGTGGCCGTAAAATTGGCTAAGTGTGGAAATGAATTGCGGTCGGTCAGACGCGTGAGGTGAATATATAGACGTATGTAGAATTTCTCACTTCTCTACCCTGGGAACCCGCGAGATTAAATATGAGACTAAGCATAGAACCAAAAACGGATAATACAGGGAAAGAAGAAAAGGGATGAACAAGTAAGTATAGAATAGGAAAAATAAAGGGAGAAAAGAATTGTATTCGTCACACAAGAACACTTATTCTGATAATTATCAAGCTATAGAAACACATCAACTATGGGAAAAATATTTTCATCCATGGAATATAACTGGAGCTCAACAGACCCTGGTTGAAGATAAAAGAGATGTTTTTATATCTATCTCAACAAGCAATAGACAAAATATATGACTTGGCACATTTATATGAAAGCATTCAGACAGAGTCATCATAGGTAGAGTGAGGCCTGGGGATTCAAGTCTGGGGTCAAATTGTAGATCACCAAAGTTTCAGGTGAAATATGTATACCGTGAGAACGGGGCATGAGAGTTCGAAGGCCCCTACATAGGAACCCGTGGCCATAAAATCCTCCAATTATGAAAACGAATGGAGGTCGGTCGGACTCATGATTTAAAGATATAGATGGATATGGAATTTGTCACTTCGCCATCCCAGGAACCCGTGAGCATAGACATGGGACTACGGATAGAACCAGAAATGGATAATAGAGGGGAAGAGGAAAAGAGAGAACAGATAAGTATAGAAGAGGAAAAATATGAGTAAAAAGAATTGTATGCCTCACAGAACAACACTTAGTGTGATAATTATCAAGTGATAGAAACGCATCAACTATGGGAAAAACATATAGTTGGACAAATTGGACAACGTATGCAGATCAGAGTTTTTTGTAACCATACCTCTTAGTATCAAGCATACGCATTGTATTTGCTGGGGCACATTGCACTCCATCTTTTTCAGATGTGGCACATAAGGCTCCATCCTTGTGCCCAATTACCGTGTTCTTGTTTCAATGTAGCAATACAAAGAATACAATGGACATGAAAGCAAGTTGCTACGTAGGAACACATGAAAAAAAGGATAGAGTACAAATTTATTTATTTCAATATAGCAGCACAGAAAATAAAATTGGCATGAAGACAAGTTAATATGCAGGAAGATGTGGAGTATCCAAGGAAACAAAAAACAGAGTTGCAAACCAGTGCAACAAATATAGACAAAGTAAATGAAAAACAATTGGATATGGAACACGAGTAGAAATATGCACCTTTGCATGGATTTTTCTACATTTATGGTTAAGAGTTCTTTGTCTTGTCCAGTTTTCCTGTTTGTTTCTATGAAAAAAAGTACAAAACAAAATGAAAATGGACATAAGTTGACATGAAAAGAAAAAATGAAGGAATATGTACATAGAGTAAATAAAATAGAATAAAAAGAATAGAGTAACAAATAGTGTTAGAAGAATGTATCGTTGTTGTTTTTTTTGTTCATCCATGTTTGTGTATACATAAAAATTTGTGTAAAAACATTTTGTGCCCAAAATCAATTACAAAGCATGGAAAACTAAGAAGTTGTATAGCTTGGTTTTCTGCAACAAGATAGATAGATATTCTTTGAAACATAGAAATATGATTTTGCAATATGTTTGATGTATATTTCATAATTCAAATGCAATACCAATTGTATCATGATCAGACCAGTATGTGTACAAACCAGGGAAAACTAAGAAGTTGGATAACTTGGTTTTCTGCAACAAGCTAGACAGATATGCTTTGAAACATAGAAATATGCTTTTGCAATATGTTTGATGTATATCTCATAATTCAAGTTCAATACCAATTGTATCATGATCAGACCAGTATGTGTCTAAGATAAAGACGTTGTACCGAGAAATGGGCACATTCAACCATACATGGTCAATAAGTGCATTTTGCACATGGCTTGTGTTGTTCAAAAGAAAGCGGAGACTGTATTTGCACATGTAGTTTTTCAATTCTTTTGTTCTGACATTATTTTGTAGCATGTCAATATTGAAGTCTCCTATAATGACAATGGTTTGGTTCAGATGAAAATGGTATAATGCATTGTAAAGAACATTTAGTATGTTGGAGAATGTTGCATGGGGAGCAACATAGAGATTCAGTATTGCAATTTCTTATCCATGGAAAAATACTTTTGCAAACACCAACTCAACATTGGTTTCTTTTGCAAGCACCATCACCCCATGTGTATTCTAACTCGATATGCAATTGTGATTTGGAAATTTCTTGTTTTGCATGCATAATTCCATGTATGTTTCCTGTAAGCATAGAATATTGGATTGCATTGTGTCATAGTCATTGATTATATCATCCATGTGTGCATGTAAGTTGCGCATGTTAAGTGAGAGAATTGATACAGATGAGTTTGTTTGTATGGATTGGTAATCATACTGCAGATGCCACTTTGTGGTAGTCCTGAGGCGTTGCATATCAATATCAACTTTGTGTTTGACTTTGAAGTTATCCTTTGTAAGAGGACTTAGTAAATACAAGGAATCTATACTTCTGACACGAGACAGTGTTGTGTATACAAGTCCATGTATTCAAATTCCAGCAGGCTCAAATGCAACATTATCAAGTGTTAGTCCTTGCGATCTGTGGACTATATGTGCACATGAAAGTTTAATTGGAAATTTTTTTTGAATCTTCAGTCAACCTATCTTTGCCGATGTCAATACTGGTTTTGATATTCAAAAGGTAGGTGTTCAATCACTTGCATTGTTTGAATTATATAAATAAGTCAACTTGTTTTCTTGTCGGCGACCTATATGCGGTTCATGGAACTTAATCAAGAGGACATCAAGTTTTTTTGTTTTGGTATATCCTTTGAGTATTCCATCTGCACCATTGACCAAGCCATCCCGTGAATCATAGTTGCAGGCATATATTTCAACCAGCATGTCTAATTTCAGGACAGGTTGCAAAGGTAAAGTGGTTGTATGTTCATGAAGTGGCACATTTCCATGGTTGTATTCTTCGAGGTCAATTGAATTGATGATGATACCATCGCTAGGCATGAGCGATAGCATGTACTTATTATGCATTGAAAATCCCTATTCATGTAGAACAAGTAAGGGAAGGTTGGGTTTGTTGGTGCAGGTTGCATGCACCTCGAATTGATATATGTTAAGACATCATGTGTTTGGTTGTTTGTCTGCATTCTATTCATAATTGCAATAATATTTCATCTATCTGTCACATTGTAGTATGCAATTCAAAGCATTTAATATTGTCTTTCCCTAACTCATGCGTCATTATTTTCATGTTGACCGTAGGTTGTTCAAATATCAAAGAATCTTGGATGGATTGTGCCTGGTAAAGATCCCCACAGAATATCATGTCAATGTTTCCAAAGTATTTCATGTGCACATGTTTTATGTTTCTTAGACAGCTATCAATGGAATACAAGAAGCGACTCCCAATCAAAGATGTCTCATCTATGAAGAAAAGTTGCAGTTCATCATAAAGCTTAGACAAGGTATCTAACATTTCCTTGCTGAGTGGAAGAAACTGTGACTTGTTAAAAGGCATCAAAAATGTAGAGTGGATTGTTGTTCCACCTGCATTATATGCAACTTTTACTGTGTATGAAACTATTAGGCCCTTTGGTTTCATAGAATCAGAGGAATTGTTTGACTAATAGATTCGTATAAGCATTTGGAATAGTTCTTTCACTGTGAATGTCTTGCATGTTCCTGCTCCGCCTATATGGAACAACTGCACATGAGTGTGCATGCTCAAGCATTTTTTAAGCTCAATGTCCTTTAGAATTTTTTTTTGTTCTTGATTCAACAGATGTTTGATTCTATGGTATTCATTATTTTCAATAAGGAAATGATGTTTTGTGACTTGAAAACCAAGATTGATACGTTTTTCAATGTTGTCTGCTCGAGGACGAGGCAAATCTTCTTGCAAGTCATAGGACTTGCAGGGAGTTCTGGTTATTTTTCAGTTTGTGAATGTCTCATCAAGATTGTCATGGTTTTCTAGTTCATTAACTGCACTTTCTAGGTCACCCCATGTTGGATTAACATTGTAAGTAAATCTAAATTCATTTGTTTTCACTATAGTCTTAAAGGCAACATACGCAGCTTCCCATGTAGGGAAGTTATGTTTTAATGTGTTTCCATTTTCATCGAGCGGAACATATAACAAAAGTTTTTCTCTACAATATTTTTCATAGTCAGTATGTTTGTTGTATTTGACAAACCATATCACAGAGGGCTTTTTTCTTTTTGATATGGGTGCACCATTTTTTTTGTAATGCGATACGAATTCTGCTAAGCAGATATGCCTAATAGGAGATGGAATCTAGAGATAATAATGAATAATAGAGAGACATAGCACATCCTCTGAATTGTCAAGCTCTTGTTCTAGCAAAGATGGTGGTTTCAACACAAATGCAGGTTTCTCAAGTGGATATGTGTTTATGAAGACACATTTTCTTGAACTACAATTGAGGGGCAGGGAAAGTGCAATGTGGATTGCTTGTTGAGAAGACATTTGTTGAAGATTAAGTAATGTATTACCAAGCGTATGTACCATTTGTATAGCATCAATATGACTTATTTCATGTTCTTTGTGTATTCTTCTAAATGCACTTATCATAGATTTGTCAACCTTTTTCATATACGAGGTACATTATGATGTTGCAACATATGCATTGAGGACATACTACACATCTGTATTTGTATTCCACATAACTGGCATGTCCTTGGAGAAACTGTTGTTCCATATATGGGAAAGTTTTTCATTTAAGGAAAATTGTTGGTTGTTTAAGCGTACATTGTATGGATTGGATGTACTCATCTTCTGTTAGATTTAGCTCTGTCAAGAAGTCATCAAAGTCTCATTGTTCTAGAAATGCGAACAAGGATTTATATTTCTCAATGACAACATTGTCCTCTAAACTAAGTGGCTCTATGATTCTTGTTGTTCTCATTGGCGTCATGGGGAAGTTGTATCTCCAATGTGAGTTTTTTCATTTTTTACAACGTTTTGTATGATAATGTCTATGAAATTTGACAAGTTCTGGATCCAAATGATCTATGTTGCATGTTATGTATTTTTCCACAAACTGCTCGATCTGTGATTTGTTGTTAGCTCCATAGACCGGTGCACCCTCTATCCACAACAGTGTGTGGTCATGCTCACTCCCCTTATTTTGGAATTCAGTCACAAAAAAGTAGTCCGATATTTTTCCGAAAAATGTTTCATCATGGCATATCAATTGTCTCAAAGCATTTATTCTATGTCTATAGTAGCGAGTACATGTCACTGGGTATTTTCTTATGAGGTAGTCAATGTCATCATTTTCCAGTGTATCAGTTTGTTTTTTACGTTTCCTGTTCCTATGCAAGATAGATACCGCAGCCACCAATGGATCACAGTGATGCTCTGCACTTGTAAATGTGATGAAAAATCTTGGCGGTCCCAATTTTTGGATCATTGCAAAAATAGTTTTCTTGTTTTGTTGCAAATAGTCAGGAGATATGTGAATGTTTTTGAAATCTATGTATATCAAATTTCATGATTTTTTCTAGGTTTAATTTGTACTTGACATCTTTGGCCAACAAATTTCTTCCTTGTAGCTGACCTTTTTTTATTCGCACCAACATGAAATACAACACTTGCTCTATTATTATGCGCATTGCTTTGAATTTTTTTTTTGTTATGTGACAGGAGAAGTCATTGCCTGAATGTAGAAGCTCCCATCGAACTATTTTATGGTAATTGAATCATTCTGTAATGTCAATGGGACGTGGATCTCCATAGAACAGTGTTTGGAAGTTCATTTCCTCAGTAAATTTGTCCTTGAATATTCCAAGTGGACGTTTTCCCTCAGCAGGTCCAATTTCAACAATCTCGTCTTGCAAGTCACGAATGAGCTATGAATGAGTGAATCCATGTACCAATGTATCAGCATGTGTTTCATTCTCTGATTCATCGCTTGTATCAAATTCACTAGAAGTTTAGAGAATCTGTACAGAGTTGTCATCCGCTTCACCAAGAACATTGTTCTGATTCTCATTTATACAAATGTTATGTGCTTTGTACAGGGCCTTGGAACATAATTATTTTAATGCTTTCATGACAACATGCACACACACTTTACCTGTCTGATATGTGTTCTTGTATTGCAAGTGTCTTTTGAGAGCCACAACAATTTTCATTGTATCACTAATGAATTGTGGCAAGGTTTTTTGCACAACATCTAGTTGGACATGCACATTAATAATTGATCTTGTTAATCCCATTTGGGGTCGTTTATAGCCCCAGGGTCTAATTTGTGCAAATGCAATTCGCAGAGACACAATTCTCTCTTCAAGTTTTGTAAGTGCACTTACATTTGGTAGTGGTGTATTACATCTTATTTGGCCAGGCATTGCAAAATGTGGCAGTTTTCTATTTTCAAGTGACCATTTGCATGGAAGACAATTTTTCCCACTGGAAAATGTTTTATCATTTAGTGTCAAGCGGAAGTATTATGCATCCAAATCAGGCGTGAAAGACTTAGTGTTTTTTGTGAAATTCAATTGATCGAAAATTGCACATGCAATGGAAGGGGTATCTTTGATTTGTTTCATATAGGTCCGTCTTGCATATTTCTTCCGTAGGGAAGTATGCGTAGAAAATGTTTGTTGGTTTTCATTGGTAGCAGTTCATGGTGTTGGTTCTAGCCCACAAAATGTGATTTTTTCCTCTCGGACAGTGCCATGACCATTGTGGGATATGTGACCCTACATGTTTCTATTGTGTTGTGAATGAACAATTTTTTTTAGGTTGTGATATGTCAGTTTCTGTCTAGAAGGAAGCGTAGTAATGTATTTTTTTCTCTCATGTATGACCCTTTTCAAGTTGTGATAACTTATTCTACGTTTTTTGTTCAAGGCCAGGATGACCTCATGGCAACTGGGATGAGTTTCATTCTGATTAAATAGCATGAGATGCGATTCGATGTGGTTTGGCTAGAATTGACACTGGACCCTGAACCTATAGTATTTCCTATACCACCAATGTATTTTTCTCTCTCACGTATGACCTTTTTCAAGTTGTGATAATTTAATCTACATTTTTTTTCTAAGACATGTATGGCCTCATCACAACTGGGACAAGTTTCACGTATGACCTTTTTCAAGTTGTGATAAGTTATTCTATGTTTTTTGTTTAAGCCCTGTGTGGCCTCATCACAACTGGGACGAGTTTCATTATCATTAAATAGCATGCTACGCGTATGCAAATTCGATGTGGTTTGGGTGGCATGGACAGTGGACCCTAAACCAGTGGTATTTCCCATCAAAGTTTGATAATGGATATGTGGCGTATCTGTTTTCAACACGATGATTTCAATTGTCCGATTGTAGTTTGAATCAATACACCAGGAATGGATAGTGTCATCTGGCAGGGCCGACCAGAACTGGATCTTTACTCTAAATATGATCGATAGCCATTGCAAATAGAATCTGCCACCCTCTACATTTTCTTTTTCATATGGAAGTGCCATGTTTACAAGGTATTCTTGCCAACTTCCAATTGTTGACATATTTTCTAGGAGATATGGAGAAAGGTGTTCATGCAAGCAACTAAAATCTTGTTGGTTGCCTCCTATAATTGCATTGCAAAAGGATTGTATAGTGTAAAGCCGTAGCGAATTCACATTGAACTCTGTTTCTACCAAATATAAAATTGCATTGAACAGACTATATCCACAACTATATGCAACAATTGTTGCTATCTGCAAGCCATGGTAGTTTATACGATGCATAATTCGTTTCCATTGTGATTCAAGGTCTTTGCAAATGAGAGACAAGTAAATATGAGGTCTTCCAAGATTGCATATGGATAATTTTCTGTACATTAGTGGTTCATAATGACCACTGACAGGATTGGCATCATGGAATAAGATGCAATATGGATCACTAGATGCAGTTTTGTTGAATAGTATATATCTTGTTTTTCTTGTCAATGACCATATTCCAATTGATATATTGAGCCACTTAGATAGCCACCGTATACAAAATGTATCCCCCCAAATTCCCCTCTCATGTGCAGGAAGAATTGCAGATGAAGACAACCGCATCTTTGAAAAATATGTGTGACATCATGTATTACATGAAACTGCCAAAGAAAATCAGATGCCAAATTGTATTCATACAACTCCAATACCTCAGCATCACCATTTTTTAAAAAGCCCAAGAAATAATCTATCAATCCATTGCACAGGTCAGTCGAGGAATAACGGAAATGAAATAGAATCTGAAATGCATTGAAAAGGCAATCTCCTACATTATACGAGAATGCATCCAGTCTAAAAATCCCATTTCTATGCAATACCTGGAAAACGTATGAACATCTCAACTTTGCAAAGTTGAAGAAAACAACAACAACAAGCATCAAATGAACCAACGAACAAGCATCAACCAGTGAACCAGTAATTTCGGTGAAGAACAATATTGCCCAAATTCACTGCAGACAACACTGTATCAAAAAATGGAAGGAAATTGTATTGTAACACGCCTGTAGAATAAAATTTTAAGGTTGTGAATCATGTTAGGTAATCACTTAAGGATATCAGAATCGTTGAAGGGCATCGCATCGTGTAAACATATAAAAAATAATGCAGTGTAGCCAGCCTGTTTATGTACGCAACAATGAAAAAGCCTCTCGAAGTATGCAACAATAAACAAAAATCAAACATAATAATAGTAATAAAAAATAAAAAATAATAACAATAACAATAGTTCGAACACTGGACACTGCTAAAACAATTTACTTAGAGGACAAAGTAATATGAAAACTGACTATCCATGCTCAAAACTTTGGATATCAAAACATTTCAATACGAAAAGTACAAATTCAAAAACATCGTAGATGATAAAAACTTTGGATATGCCAACATATAAATAATTGGGAATAGCGAAGCTAGCAATAAGACCTCAAATCTATTATCCAACAAGATCATGACATATATGGGTTTTTTTACTATATAAAAATAATGTTTTTAGTTCTGTAGTTCGAACAATAGAAGTTATGCAAAAAATTGTAGCCAAACGAAAAACTAATATAAAGTCAATGAATTTCCAATCGCTATAAACTTTGGATATCTAAACATTTCAGTATGAATAGTACAAATTCAAAAATACGGTAGATGATAAAAACTTTGGATATGGCAACATGTAATTCATTGGGAATAGTGAAGCTGGCAATAAGACCTCAAATCTATTATCGAATGAGATCATGACATATATGGGTTTTTTTATTATATAAAAAATAACTTTTTTGGTTTTGTAGTTCGAACAATACAAAGTATGCAAAAAATTTGTAGTCAAGCGAAAAACTAATATAAATTCAACGAATTATCAATCACTATAGTCCCTCTACGCCTTCAGTAGGGACTAATAAGTTAAATCTTAAATCTTAACTACACATGTCAAAGCTATCACTAAAAGGGTGTATCCTTTGACACCCTTTCCAATATAACCACCTTGATAACTATAATCTTTCTTATGTGTTTTGATCTTTAGTCTATATCAAATTTGAAGGATTATTTTGAATTCATTTCACCATTTCATCATAAAAAAAATGAAAAAATAATTGTATTTTAATTAAAAATAGTAAAAAAGTATATATTATAAAACAAATATTATCCTTTTGATTATTTAAAATGTTAAACTTAAAATAAATAAGTTGGAATTTCAATAAAGAGTAATAATAAAAATAGTTTGTAATTTTAAATATTAATTTTTTGATGGGTTATATATACATCAATAATAACAAAAAATTATAAACATTGAGATTCCAATACTATTACCAATGAGTTGATCCATGAACTAATTATGTCTCAAGTTTAAAAGAAAAGAGGGTGAGTTAGTGATCAATGACACATCATATCAATAAGCCATTGGCACCAAATAAACAAAGTGTGATATTCCAACACTATTACCAATGAGTTGATCCATGAAATAATTATGGGTAAGTTTAAAAGAGAACAAGGTGAGTTAATGATCAATGGCACATCATATCAAAAAGTCATTGACACCAAATATACGAAGTGTGAGATTCTAACACGATAACCAATGAGTTGATCCATGAGCTAATTATGGCTCAAGTTTAAAAGAGAAGAGGGCGAGTTAGTGATCAATGGCACATCATATCAACAAGCCATTAGCACAAAATATACAAAGTGTATTCGCATGAGAGTGAGTGATGTGAAGAGATGGGATTGAGACCAGCTCATCATCTCGTCATTTGCATGCCTCTTGCATTAATGTCGCATGCTTATCACCTATCAGTTCTAGTTCTTCCAACTCATTGTGGGATAATGGTAACTTCGTTAGACACGTGTAGGTGCTATGTTAAGCCTATATGCTTGATACATGTTGAGTTTTGTTTGGAGATTCTCTAGGTACCAGGGCTCTCCCAAGGGAACCCCCACCCTGGTGGTTTTTCAATTTCCTAAGATAGATTATCTTCCAGGACAATGTTGATCATGGAACTGGTTGGTTAGAGTTTGTGGCTTACTAGTTCAAGTAGCATTTGTGCATCCAAAACTTGAGGATAGGTGTGGTTATTGCAAGAAAGTAGAACATTTCTTATAGTAGGAATTGGTACTACAAATCCCCAAATGGACTATATAGAACTTCTAATCCAGGTGGATATCGGTGTCCACCCAACTATTCCAATTGGCTCCACTTGTCTGTTTTTAGTTCAACACGTTCTTTTGTACTTCTTTGTAATTGTGGTTTCTACACTTTTGGGGTTGTCTGAATACCTACACATCTTCCAGGTGGATACTGGTGGCCTATCACCTAATCCAATTGGTTTATTTTGTATGTTTTCATGTCAGCACACCTTGTTGTACTTCCAGGTACTTTTTGGAGCCCTAAACAATGTTTTTTTGGCTCTTGTTGACGGGCGTAAATGACACATCGTCAACTGGAAGTTCAAATCCGGACCGAGGATGTCTAAATAACCCAAGTCATTTGGAATGAAAAGACCTGACAGGTTTAATGGCTCCGTTGGCCAACTAAAGTCCTAAAAAAAACAGTAAAATAAATAAACTAATCTAAATTTTTAATACTAAGGATACAAATTCAATAATTACAAACGTCTCAATAAGGAAATGAATATGTGTGTATGCTTATATACAATATATATACAATATTGCAAGATTTCAAGGATATCTTGTGAAATAGATGTTTTTTGAAGATGTTTATGAAGTAGATAAAGAAAGCACATACATTTTCTATTTTCTTGTTTTATATTTAAAATAGAAAGAACTAAAGAATACTAATCAAACACAATTGAAATAAGAACCGAATAAAAATCAAAGCCAATTTAAACTATTCTTATTTCATTGATAAATAAACTAACAAAAGAACTAGAATACGAGTAAACTAACTTGTGGTTAATCACCTAATGAGTTTATGTCTCTACGCAATTCAAACTCCCAGTTGTCATGCCTGTGAGGAAAACCTGTAACAGGCTGGTACTAACACTCCCAGAACAAGCTCAAGGGTGTTTTGGAGTAGGAATACAAGATCAGATTAATAAACGAACATATATGATGATCTTATAATGATGAACACTTATAATAAAAGAAATTTAATACAAAGCATGCATGTGATACATCATTTAACATCTAGCATAAATCAACGATATTTGAATGAAATATCGATCATGGATCTAATATATGAACAACAAATTACAGACAGAATTGAAGTGCCGAATAATATGAAATATCATACGATGATAAGACTAAAGTTGTATAAATGTATTAACATTTCATAAGATAAAGGAAAAATATAATGGGTAAGAGCCACACTGGTCTAAAGCCAAGGAGTGAACATATTCTCCATATCATTCTTGATAGTCATATGTCCATAATGTGTCCAAAACAAAATATGCCTCACTACTAAGAGTGAACAATATTTAAACTAGTTCAGGATTCAAATGCTCATATCATACAAGATAGAGTTGAATCCACAAAAATTAGACAATATTATAAAAATAGTGAAAATAGTAACCACTCATGCATGAGTTGGTTTGTCAAAAATAAACCAAAGTTTTATAAACATAAAATGTAGAAAACTACAAAATAATTGAGCCTATAATTCAAGGTGTTGTGCTCCATGTAATCAGCGTCATAATCCTCCATTTCCTGGAAAAAACAATTTGATATTCAAATAACCATACTAATTATTATTCAAAAGAGACACGCTACAGAATCATAGATTTTGTAGCTATTCTTATTATTAGCAAATGAAATCAAATGAAATCTCTTTATTTCGATTTTTTATAACATAAATGAATAAAATCAAAACAAAATCATTTTACCATTAGATATTAGTAAAAGAAGGATCTAATAGTTCGGAATTTATAATGTCTTTGAAGCTGGTTGTGTTTTTTATTATGATATTCACGGGCTTCTTGATTCTTTTGCTTTCCCTCTCTGTGTGTGCCTTCAAGTCAAAATTCTCTTTTTCCAATAGGGCATTCCGAGTAGTCAAGCATTTCACTTGAACCTTTAAGAGCGAAATATCTCTATAATAACGCTCTATCCAGTCGAAGCAACTATCACAATGCCCTGGGGAAATGGAAGACTGACGTGGAAAACAATCGACAACAGGTGCTTCATGTGTCACTGTGGTATGTTCTACGTCGTGACCAATACATGAAAAGCCTTCTTTTCCCTTGAGAAAAGGGGGTAAATTAGACACGAAATCATACTTCTCAACCTGGATAACGACCTCTTTCCTGGGGCACCGATTTTTTGGGTCTTCTTGAGGCAAGAAATTGTCTATCTCCTGATCTGAACACCGATCATCGATCTCGATTGGATCAATCGAGATCAGATGATTACTCTTTCAATTTCTTAGTTTTCTAGAAATCAAACAACCAACATTCTTATTCCTGAACTTTAAATACGTGCTTTGTGGTTTCTTTCCCTTATGCAAATTCTTCACAACAAATTTATCATTATCGTTTAAATTAGAGTCGTTCATAGGCACAGGATGATCCTTTTCATTTAATTCGGTAATTACCTGTTCCGAAGATCTTCTAGGTGAAAACCTACATGGTAATTCTTTATCCACGGGGGTTTCATCAATAACAGAAAATGGCTAAATAAATTCTGAGCCATCAATCGAATTAACGACCCGGATTTTAGTCACTGGTCTGTCCAAATTAGGGTTTACAATTAAAAGAGGGATGACTGTAGCGTCGACCTGGGTGAAGCCATTTCTTATCTGAAAGGTCTCCCAATTTTCACCTATTTTCGACAAGTGATAAACCAACAAGATTTTAACGAGTTTGTGGTGAAATAGACTCGAATTGATACCATGTCTCTTAAAGTGCTTAGACATTTTTTAAAGACTCATCAATAGGTAAAAAGGCATATCCAGCTCAAACCCTATGAAATTCATAAGCAAACGGATGTGGTATAGAAAAACTAGCCCATACCGACCCTCACAAGTGACAAACTAATTCAAAATTAAAAGGAGACTGTGCCATCTAGATTTTAGCAAAGCAATGGGAATACCTTTTTTACAACAAGTGGATTTGTGGGAAACCATTAATAAACTCCATGGGATGTCCTCCATATTTTCATTCTTAAACCACCTCTCGCCTTTTAAAGGGAGTCTTGTCACCCTGCTCATGAAACCCTCTGTTAATTCCAGCTGTACATTGCTGATCTTGGCCCTAAAACCGTCAAAAGTTTGTGCAAAAGATTTTGCAACTTGGAGATTATATCCTTCAAACTTCTTGAGGAACACATCCCATCCATGAGCCTTCAGGTCTTCAATAGCATCATCATGGGGTATCAGAGCTTGGCATCCATTTGGCTCGATACGAACCATGGGTGCCATTACCACTGTGACAAGGATACAATAGATATCACGTGGGATAGGTTTGGGTTTCCAACGAACGGGCAGCAGAGAGAGATCTAAGCGAACTGTGATGGAACAAAAAATGCAAAGTTTTGGGACTGTCATAACTCGAACATAATGTCTAGGGAAAACGAAAACAGAGGGCTCAAAAAACTAAAAACCATTTCTCACAATGAGTGTCAAACCCTCCACAATACAAAACCCCATATGCATAAAAAATGATCTCATTAATATTTTAGGCCTGTAAGGTGAATTTAAAACGTAAGTACAACATGCCTATACCAATTTACATGAAGGTTTGTATGACTGTTGAGTTTATGAACACCATATCAAATGTTAAGCCAATGTTTAATGCATTCAACCATTTCACAATTTAATTCAATCGATTAATTATAGAACCAATGAAGTCACGATACCCACAATACTACAAAGATTTTGATAGTAGATTTATCAACAAGCTCATAAGAATTGAGTTAAAAACATATATGAGTACCTTTAAAATGATATTTCTAAAGTAAAAGATATGAAACCAAACCAAGTTTTATATTTGAATTCATGCTTACAATCATGAATTTAAAACAAAACAAAACAAACGAAAAATGCAAAAATGCAAAAATGGCTTCCAAGGTGCAGTCATTGATGAAGGTACTCATGAAAAGAAACTCCACAACTTCACGATAATATCTGACCCTCGATCTCCTAAATCGAGATCCGATTTGGTAAACTCTATCCCCAGATCTGTTGTCATATTAGAGAAATTCTATGACTTGCATGATAAATTTAGAGGGGCAGTAAATTGTAAAACTAATAGTTCCTCTTTGATCTATGAAATGGTTAATTTAGGAAAAATAGATAATCCTCAAAATATTAATTTGGGAAAAGGATGTTCTGAGCAAGAAAGATCCACTTTTGTAAAGTTATTTAAATAATTTAAAAAGGTTTTTTCTTGGATGTATGATGACTTGAAAACATTTGACCCTAACATCATACAACATGTTATCCCTATGAAACCCCAAACTCGGTCTTTTCAACATAAATTGAGGAAGATGCATCCTAAGTTGGAACCCACTGTTAAAAAGGAACTAAGAAAATTACTAACTGAAAATACAATTTTCTTGGTTAGGAACACGCAATAGGTGTCTAATCTAGTCCCTGTAAGGAAGAAAAGTGGTGAAATTCGACTCTGTATCGATTTTCAGAACTTAAACTGAGCATCTGATAAAGACAACTACCCCGTTCCTCCAATGGAACAAATTTTACAACAAGTGTCTAGTTCTGAAAGACTATCTTTGCTAGATGGTTTTTCGGGATACAACCAGGTCCTTATGTCTCCCTCAGACCAGCTTAAAACCACCTTTCATAGCACATGGGGCACTTACGCCTACAGGAAAATTCCCTTTGGTATGATAAACATCGGTGCAACTTTACAGAGGGCAATGGACATTTCTTTTCATGGCCTCATTAACCAGTCAGTCGTGGTCTATCTTGACGATGTCACCATCTTCTCTAAAAACAAGAAATATCACCTATCTCACCTTAGGGTTGTCGTAGAACGATGTCACAAGTTCCACATATCTCTAAACCTTAAGAAATCGATCTTTGCAGTAGAGCAAGGAAAATTGCTTCGGTTTATAGTGAATAAGGATGGAATGATTATTGACCCCAAAAGAACCCAAGATATTTCTAAACTTCCCCCTCCTTCTTCCAAAAAATACATGCAGTCCTTTTTGTGCAATATTAATTTCGTCAGAAGGTTTGTCCAAAGATTCTCATAAATGGTTAGACCGTTACAAAATTTAATTAAAAAGGATGTTGTGTATCGTTGGGTATCACAAGAAAGTAAGGATTTTGATTCAATTAGAAAAACAATAATAGAGGACCCTTCCTTGATGAGTCCCGATTTTTCTCAGGATTTCACTCTTTACACCTTTGCTTTTGACTGATACTATGTTGTTGTGCTTACACAAAAAAACACTGAAAGCAATGATATACCCATTGCCTTATGAGCTCATCTTTTAGAGGAGTAGAGCTTAATTACCCAACAGTATATCAACAGGCATATGCTATTTTCAAAGCATTGAAACACTTATGGTCTTACCTATTGAAATCCAGAACCAAAGTTATTGTTCCTTACCCAGATGTAAGAAATATGTTAGTACAAAAAGAGCTGGGTGAGAAAAGGGAAAATTGGATGACATCACTACAGAAATATGACCTTGAAATAACCCCCGCACAAATTGTTAGAGGTCAAGGCCCGTGTAAACTAGTGGTTGATTCAGTCGAAGAACAAGAAAGTCAAATAAACACCTCAACTATGGATCAACATAAAGAAAAACAGATGAGTTGTGCACAAGCCACTGCCAATTCTTGGTATGATAACATTAGATTTTATTTAACACATGGATCTTCTCCCCGCAATCTTTATTCTAAAATCATAAGAGCACTTAGGCTTAAATATACATCTTTCCAGTTAATAAATGATGTATTATTTCAAAAGAACTTCGATGATGTTTTTATGCATTGTTTAGAAAAGGAAGTGTCAGAAAAAGTGTTAGCTAAACTTCATGCAGGTGAAGTTGGTGGAGATACCATTTCCCACAAAGTGTTGTGAACTGGGTACTATTGGCCTACCTTGTTTAAATATGCCCATACATTGTCCCGTAAATGCATAATTTGCTAAAAGGCTGCAGGATGGGTGAAAAAGGCAACTTTCCCTTTGCAGCCTATTACTATAGATGCACATTTTCAGCAATAGGGCCTAGACATCATAGGAACGATTAATCCCTCTTTTTCTCAGTAGCACAAGTATATCCTTACAACAACAGACTATTTTACAAGATGGTCTGAAGTTGTACCTTTGAAAGTGGTGAACACAAATCAGGTAGTATCTTTTCTAAACTCTCATATCATCAATCGATTCAGCATTCTCAAGTGGTTGGTTTTTTATAACGCCTCTTAATTTTCATCCCTTGACATGAACATTTTTTCTCTGGAAAAAGGGATTAAACTGAAGTATTATGCAAGCTACTACCCTCAAGGAAATGGCCTAGCAGAATCAACAAACAAAAATTTAATCAATATTATTAAAAAGACAGTTTCAGAAAATCACAAGGACTTGCACAATGCATTGTATAATGCACTATGGGATGATAGAGTAACCCCAAAAACCTCTATTGGTAATTCCCATTTCTTCCTCGTCTATGGAAGAGAAGCAATTCTCCCCCCGCATGTATTACTTCCTTCCTTGCAATTATCATAGAAAGTTCAAGAAGAGGAGTGCCCTCCTCTAGAAAATCGAATAAACACCTTATTAAAACTAGAGGAAGTGAGGACACAAGCAAAGTAGAAATTGGATCAACACCAACAAATTGTAAAAATATGGTTGGATTTGAATTCATCTTCAGATAGGAATTTCGATGTCAGATATCTGGTTCTCAAGTGGGATAAAGCCCACGAGGGTAAGGGGGAACATACCAAGTTCCAAAATCTGCGGCTGGGACCGTTTGTAATTTCTGAAAAATTGGGTCCCATATCTTTCCGTCCGCATAATTTAGAGGGACAACCAGACACTTTCCCAGTGAATGGCCAGGCCCTCAAGAGGTATTTCACCTGATTTTTTCTGTTCCACTATTTTGTAAATATTTTTTAATTTTCTTTTCCATTTTTTATTTTGGTTCTTTTCATTTTTCTTGATTTTGATTTGTTTTCTGAATAATTATGTCTAATTCACCACCTCATTTGTGGAAGGAAATCATATTTTTTGCTCGTTAGCAGCAATTGATAAATTCCCAAGCATCTAAGAAGTAAGTGCTAAAACTTAGATCATCAGAAGTAATTTTCTGTTCAAATCAGTGTTTCTAGTTTCTCATTGAAATTACAAGCAGACGTGATTGCCATTAATAAACTTTTAACGTTGTCCCTTTTTTGAGAAAAACAACTCAATTGTACCTTCCCATCCTCGAGATGGTTTCCTAACTAAAATCTAAGTGTCCAAATCATGATGAAGGTCTTCCTGTTTTTAAGTTTCTGTGGTGAGGAGTTTCACAAGTGTTGTTCGGATAATCCACAGTTGGTGTCATTTCATCGTCGACGTTTTGAATCCGAATCATGATTCATCATTAGGACTAATCGTCGAGTGAGAGCTAGTTGATCGTCGTCAATTAATACTTTAGTTGCAAGACAATTTAACAGTTATTTAGTTAAGTCGGTTGTCCTAATTTCAGAATTTTAAATTAATTAATGAGACTTAAATTTGATTAATGAGACTTAAATCTAGGGTTTTGAGAACTTTTAATTATTTGTTTAGGTTTTTAGGGTTTTAGGTAGTTTATTAGTTTTTACTCCTAATTAATTGTTTAATAGTGTCGGTAGTTTGTTTGTGATTATTTTTAAGGTGATTAGGATGTTAGTGTCATAGGTGATCAATATCTAAGTGCGGAATAATAATTAGTGTGTGTAAGTATATATAAAAAAGTTGTAGGAAGCTTTAATTATTTATTTGTTTTAGGGTTTTAGGTAATTAGGTTTTACTCTTAATTAATTATTTAGTAGTGTTAGTGTATAGGTAGTGAGGTTGTTTGCGATTATTTGTGATTTAGGATATTAATATCATATGATTACATAAGTGAATTAATATTGAGAATCAATACTTATTACCTAAGTGTGGATATTGTAGTTAGGTGTCAACATAAAAGTAGTGTGAAATCTAGGTTTCCTTACTCAATTAGGTTTTTTATTTAAGTACGCAAGTTTAACTTATATCTAGTTTATTAGAATTGATAGTGTTTTAATATGAGTTTGTAGGGTAATAATCTCTAAGGAGGGTAATAGGGTTTTTAAAGGATTAGGGTTTAATTAATAAAGTGTATACGGACAAGTTTTTAATTATGAATATTTATAGTAGTAGTAAGACTAGAGAGACTTCTAAACCTAAGAACCTATTCAAATAGGGAAAGGAAAGAAAAAGTTCGGTGTCATACCTAATTTGTTCCATGATGGTCCCTTATTTGGTTGATTAATGGGTGCCAAAAGCTACTTACCTCCAGGCCACTATCTCTGTTCATGTTGTTGGGGTGCTTGATTATTTCTATAGCTTCTCTTAAGCATCTTTTGTAGTAGTGACCCTCTTTTGCTAGTATCTTGGTATCCTCAAGGAAAACATGATGTTTGGTTTTGAGGGAGTGTTCTGCTAAGGCGGAAGTGCCGATACGTTCCTTTCTAATGTCTGCTTCGTGTTCCTTAATTCTTACCTAGAATGATCGTCCAGTTTCACCAATGTAACATTTCCCACATGAACATGACACTTTGTAGATGCCTTTCTCTTTTCGGTTGTCTATAGGGTCCTTTACAGACTTCATTCTTTGTCTGATGGTAATTAGGGGTTTGAAGGAGGTCATAATTTCTTTTCTTTTTAAAACCTTGGCAATCTTGTCTGTGACACCCCGAATGTAGGGAAGAAAGGCTTTAACGTTTGAGGTTTGATCATTCTGTGTACGAGTCCCTCTTTGCTTCTTATCTATTGCCTTTTTGATGTCTCTATCTTTATATCCAATGTTCTTGAAGACCTTAGTTAAGTGTTCTATTTCTCCTTTGAGAGGTTCCTTGTCAGAAATTCTTGTTGCCCTTGTGGCCATGGTGTTGAGAACCCCCATCTTTTGGGAAGGGTGGTGGTGCGATTCGGCATGAAGGTAGCTGTCTGTGTGAGTTTTCTTCCTAAAAACCTTGTGCCCAAGTGTGCCATCCTGATTTCTAGTTATGAGCACGTCAAGGAAGGGTATGCTATTGTTATGAAGGTCATCAAAATAGAAGAATAATTGGTAAAAGATCAATTTTTTTTCATTCCAACCTACAAGATTTTCAGTATCACCCCGCCCTCTTGAATATTATTAAGTTATTCAAACTATAAACAAATTATAGAGGTTTGAAAGAATAGTAATGTGTGGGAATTGTATGTAAACCCGCCAGGATGCTAAACAGGTCTGTTGGCAGAGTGTAAATGTGTGCATGATACCAAGGCAACTTCATCGAGGTACTGAACAGGTGTACTGGCAACGAAGCAATGTTGGGTTTAAGAAGATCCTCAGGTAAGTATTTCAATTTCATAAAGTGAAATGATGTCACGTATCATGAATGGACGACTCTTGGATAGGATAGAGCTACTAGAGTGGGTCAAATGACATCCCTACCGAGGCTATGGATGCCTGCTGGCAACAGTGGCCCTGTCAACAGTATCGAAGTCAACTACATAAACAATAGCTACAATCGTAATCTAAGTTAGATACCGGATAACATTTTTTTAGACAGAAATACATTTGATGCTAAACTGTTTTATTTTTTGATTTATGATCAGTATTTCTTGACCTGTTGTTAACTATTTCTAAAAAATTCATTTCATTTGATTCAACCTAACATGAATTTTATGGTGATGTAGAGATAACTGCTTCACCCAGTATGTTGCCATTGTTGGCAGCCAACATATTGCCATAGTCAAACTCTAGATAGAGTAAGATTTTGACAGCAGAATGTGTAGTTCTTTGAAATACCTTTCCGACGGGCTATCACACACCTAAAATGGAGGTCGTATGAAAACATTATGACCTTGGGAAGTTGAGGTAGAAACTTACCCATAGGGGCTCGAATGACTTTTGGCGCTTCACCTTCTAGGGTTAGGTTTTTGGATGTCTAGGGTTTTGGCATTCATGAGTAATATCAAAAAGGCCTTTGGAGCCTCATTGTAATAATTATGCTCAAATGGATGCGCGTAGCAGCCACATCGCTTCTAAGAGATAGATACAACCATTCAAGCAAGTGTTTCAGTTTTATAGTTTCAACCTATTTCATTTATTCAATAGAAGATATTGTTCACTGGATATTTGTGTGGTTCTTAATATCTCTGTGTTTATTGTATTCAGTCTGTTAATCAATTCCTTCTGCTCCTAAATATGAATCAGTGGTATCACAGTGGTCTGATCTTCATTTATTTTTATTCGTGCATGTCCCTGACAAGATCTGGGTACAAGAAGTTGCGACTTGAATCAATTGATCCATTGCAAGGTCGATCACGCCGAGCCAAACAACAACCCATGGGAGATGAAAATAAAGATGATGGAGCAGGAGATCCTTTTAAAACGTTGCTTGAGGAAGCCCTTGCATGAAAAAGGAAAAAAATTATGGACAACTTTTCACATATGCTTCGGCGCCTGCCCATAGGAGAAGCATCTTCATCAAGCGACCATGCAACCCCCTTGAAGGTACAGGTAAATTTTAATATTCCATTATTTGAAGGACTAATAGATGAAGATGTTGTAGATAAATGGTTGAATCTGCTCAAAGGGTATTTTTCAGTCCACAATTTTTTCGATAGGGAAAATATTACTTTTGCAATCCTCAAGGTTGTCCCCCATGTTAAGGACTAGTGGGAAACTTACTCTGAGCAAAGGACCATCGAGGAATCTGCAATATTAGTGGTTTCCCCTACATGGGATTCCTTTCGGGATTCCGTTAAAGAATAGTACTACCATGTTGGAAGCTACAAGGACTAGTACACCAGATGGACCACTCTACGTCAAGAAAGGGACCAGACAATACTAGATTTCGCCAATATTTTCCATACCCTGTGCACCAAATTGGGTATCAAAGACTCTGAGAAACATCTAGTGCTCAAATATCATGGTTGTCTGCATAGATACATCCAAACATAAATGGATTTTTTGGACATCACCTCATTGGGTACGGCTTATAAATATGTTGTCAAGATCGAGCAGAAATTTAAGAAAAAGAGGTGAGAGTTTGGATCTGCAAACTCCTCATAGATGAAGCAGGGAAAAGGTGGGCCAAACTCACACAGAAAGGGACAGAGCAGAGATGTCCACTCTTAGAACAACAATTCCAAGCCATAGCATAAGAAGGGCAATGAGAAGAAGAATAAGGACATGAGAAAATCGTGTGAGTACCATAAAATCCCTTGGCACAACACTGAAGAATGTCTCTCCAAGAAGTCACTCGTTGTCGAGCTGAAGGATTCTGAGTCAGAGGCCGATTCTGATTCCTATTCAAATTATGAAGGAGGGAAGAAGATTATTGATGTTGAGCCCAGTGCCACTATTGCTACCACCAAAGTCTGTCCAAGTGAACCATAAGAAGAAGAGGAAGGGGAATGCCTATTTCACTCACAGATGTGGGTAAAGGGGGCTCCACTTCATTTCATTATCGATAGAGGCAATCAGAAGAGCCTAATTTCAACAGAGTTCGTCAAGTGTTTGGACCTGCTAATGACACCACACCCAAAACCCTACACCATCGACTGGCTTCACCAAGGAAGAGATCTCCATGTCAGCCAACACTGTCGTCTTCCCTACGACATCAAGCCTTTCAAAGATGAGGTATTGTGTTGTATTGCACCCCTTGAAGTTTGTGATTTATTTTAGAACAACCATATTTGTGGAAGTGTCATGTTGTGTATGAGTCTAGACCCCGTAATTTTATTATTACTTTGGGTAGACAATTGTACAGGATACCAGAGGTAGTGTCGCCTACCGTTGTTTCTTTAATCTCTCCTAAGAAATGTAGTAAGGTCATTTCACAGACAGGGAAGTTCATCTTCTTTTTTATCTGTGCTCATAGTAAGTAGAAGGTCATCACCACATCTGTGGCCTCTACATAGAGCCTCTCTTTGTAGAAAAAGAAAGTGGATGGGATTGTGGAAGATTACAAAGACATATTCTCCTCACCCACTAGGGTACCGATGCACTGCCAAGACAAGCATCCAATTTATTTGACCACCGATGAAACTCTACCTAATGGGCCACTTTATCGTTGCTCATTGATTGAAAATAACGAAATCAGGAGCCAAATCCAAGATCTTCTTCAAAATGGGCACATCAGACCCAAATCCTCCCCTTGCAAAATCCCGATTGTACTGGTGTAGAACAAAGAAAAGACTTGGAGAATCTTCATTGATTACAGAGCCCTAACCAAAGTCACAGTCAGGAACTAGTACCCAATTCCCATGATTCATGACCTTCTTTACCAACTCAAGGGGGAAAATTTCTTCATCAATATTGACCTAAATTCTGGCTACCACCAGGTTCCCATCGAACCAACTGATGTATGGAAGACAACCTTTAAATCTAAAGAAGGTCTCTTCGAA
>JASDQU010371341.1:113576-130583 GCA_032191745.1 Picea mariana | reverse complement strand
GCCAAGTTCGTGTGGGGGAAAGAACAAAAATGAGCATTCAATAATGTGAATAATTGCTTTTTCTCAGCTCCAGTACTCTCCTTGTCTGATCTACAACAATCGTTCGAGATTGATACTGATGCATATGATTATGTTGTAGGTGTAGTTCTCACTCGGCACAGTCATCCGATGGCATACCATAGTGAGACACTCTAAGATATTGTCTGAAAATACCCCACCTATGAAAAGGAAATGTATTACATCATACAAGCCTATCATCAATCGAAACATTACATTCTGGGAAAGGAGACGATCAATCACACTAATCAAAAGCCTCTGTAGTTCATACAGACACAAGGGAAATTGTAGAACGACTGCCATAAGAATTCGTCCACCTACCTGAAGCAATTCCATCTCAACATCAAGTATAAGACAGGATCTCAAATCATGTCATTGACTACCTCAATCGACCTCCTATGGCTACTGTCACCACTATGCTCCATTCTTGTGGACATGAGGCATCTGAGTGGCCCCAACTTTATCAGCAAGATCTGAACTTCGCCACCACCTATAAGCTCTTGGGTGCATGCACGAATGTCACCGAATTTTACATTCATGATGGACTATTATGCCATCTGGGCCATCTCTTTGTTACTACAAGAGAGTGTGCAAAGTTGATTTGGGAATCCCACTACAGTCGGATGGTACGACATTTTGGACTAGAGAAAACTGTGGTCGTTCTTCAAAAACATTTTTATTGGCCAAAACTTTTATAGGACATAAACAAGTATATCATATCTTACACTGCCTGTGCCATTTCCAAGCCAGCCATCAAGAAGAAAGGCTTATACACCCTTATTCCTACTCTCGAGAAGCCCTGGGAATCCATTTCAATGGATTACATGTTTGGACTTCCATCCACCAAGAAAGGCAATGATTGTGTATTTGTGGTCGTTGATCAATTTTCAAAGATGGCCATCCTCACAGCCTGCAAGAAGAATATTGTAGTGACATATACCGCCAATCGCTTCTTCGAACGAGTGTGGGTCCATTTTGGGATACAAGAGACCATCATCTCTGACTGGGATAGTAGGTTCCTCAACACATTTTGGTCAGTTCTCTGGTCACTATTGGACACCAAGCTCACTAAATCCACTTCTTTCCACCCCCAACCAGACGGCCAAACATAGGTCGTCAATCAGATGATTGTGCACATCCTACACATGTATAACTCTAAGAATCCACGTACATGGGATGAGAGTCTCCCCTATGTTCAACACAATTACAACAGGGCTCTCCATAGCTCCACGGGGCTAGGATTCCAACCCTTGGGTCCCATTGATGTTGCACTACCTCTTCCCACCACATAGACAAAATATTCCCATGTTCAATGTGATACCGACAAAGCCACCAGATTCATTGAGCAGATTCAACATATCTGCCAACATGTCCAGGAGATTTTGCAGAAATCCAATGCTAAGTACAAGCAGCACCATGATCAACATAGGGTATGTTGGCACAGGGGCAGACCCAGGGTTCAACACTCAAGAGCGCACCAACAAAACCCTAACTACTAGCCCTTTCGGAAAGACCTGTGAAGCAGATGAAGTCTCACCCGACGTAGAAGCAGCGGTGGTTGAGGCACTCAGATGTCTACAACCTTAGCTGGGACACAAATCTAGGATTATAACACCTTATCAAAGCACTTAGCAATTACAATTCATCAGTATTAAACCAGTATCTACTTCGCAAACAAAACCTTAATTACAGAGCATCACAGTATTCAACTAGATCTAGTATGTTCAAGCACTAAGCACATCCACATGGGTTAGATCTATCATTCGTCCATATTATTAACCATGTAGCATCAACAAATATATCTATCATTCATCTATATCAAAGAATCTAAACACGTAAACACATAAACACATCAATACATTGCACAAAACAACCATAACACAAGATATACATGGTTCACCCCCACCCTGGGGCTACGTCCACCAACTCTTCTTCTTTTTATTATCTTTTGTCAAGATTCTTATAGGCACAAAGCACCATAACACTATTCCACATAGGACAAGAGATCTGCGTGCACTTCGCCAGATCCTCCTTCCCCAAGTAGATCTAGGCACAGAGCCTTACACAGTCTGTGCACAAAGCACTAAAGATGACTTGTACTTAGCTCTGCAAGTCTTAATCACGTCTTCTTGCACATAGCTAGTACTAGCACTAAGCCACCGGTCACTATTTACATCGCCTAGATTTCTATTTATATATTACAAAATAGGCCTTAGCATGGGTAAACCCATGGGTCGACATCCCCATACCCATTACATAACCCAGAAACCCAAAAATCCCTAAAGAGGGGTCGATATCCTGCGATCTTCGCTTCGTCTTGCGCTCTGCCTTCGACAACCTGTCGAAGTCCCAAAAATAGGTCAAACATGACCAAGGATCCTCAAAACTTGGTCAAAGGCCAACATGCTCCCAACACTCACCTGTGACGCGTCCCGAGTCACTCTGATCTGGGTAATTCTGCCTCAAAAGTCTAGAGCTTGGCTCGAGCTACTTCAACTTGTTGTTGTTCCATGGCCTCCTATTTAGCGAAATCTTGGATGACTACTTCGTTGACAGGTCCCTCTAAGCATTTTTTAGTCAAAACAATGACTTGCTCTAGTTCTGCTCCTCATCTTTCGATCTCTAAGAAAAGTTGGCAAGCCTCATCCTATATAGGTTGGAGCCTCTGAGTCACTTCCATGAATCTACTATGAATGGTGTGGACCTATTGTTGAGCAGTGCACTTCTCTTGGGATAGCTTCATCCTTTCAACAGTTGATAGAGGATTCAACTGCGCCTGTATTGTTTCTTCTTACTACTTCACTTCCTGGTGTTGTGACTCCAATGCCTTCAGTTTTGGATTCTCAGTGCGTTTCTCATACGTCTAGGCACTGTGATCACTTAGTTGTTTACATTCCATGGAAAGGGCCTTTATTCTCTCAACTTTGCTTCGGGCAGTTGCTTCTCTTTGATCCCTCACCTCCTACAGAGTGTCAGGTACTATTCGGAGCTCTAAGTATGCTATTCATTGTTGTAGCTGTTGGATAACTTCTACGAGTTGCTCTACTTGATGTTCGACTCGATTGACTTCTTCTTTCACTTTGATTTGTTCTGCAAGCAACTGTTCTTTTTCTTTATGAATCTGTGCTTTCTCCTCTTCAAACTTTGTCTAGAGAGCAACCTTCTCCTACTCTGCAACTTGGCGTTATTATACGACTAATTCTTTCACTTTCTTCAAGGCCTAGGTGGCTTGTTCTATTTCTTCCTGTGCGTGATGAAGGTGAGCTTCGGTCACATCAGCTAGTCTGCGGAGTTGGGCGGGATCATCTCCCAACTCTGGTTCTTTCGACGGTAGGGGTGCAGTGGACCCTGTGCAACTGGACTGAAGAGCCTATTTTACCCCTCAGAGTTCAACTTCGATTTTGTTGTACATTTCTTCCTACTTGGCTTCATGCTTCTGTAAGATGTCTTGCGAAGCATCTGCGACAGTTGCTATGATGAAGTCAAATTCATCGACAGTGAGCACAGTCTACATCTTAGTCAAGGTGGCTTTGGATTTCTTCTGGGAAGAGGGTTTTGTGGGAGAAAACTTCCTCTTCTTCAGGGGATCGGCCTCATCTCTAGGTGGTGTTACTTTTCCTTGCTTCTTCTCATCTTCTTTGCCATTTATTTCTTCTACTTTGTCATCAACCCCTCGACCAAGTGATACTGAAGCCGTTTTTTTCTGATTCGCTACTTAAGTCTTGGAATTCTGTGGTCTTCTTGCTTTTGCTGGGTCCGGGTGTGTCATTTTCTTTATGAGTGGCCTCCGAGATGTCAAGTTCAGGGTCAGACATCTCTACAGGATCAACGGGGATAAGGAGTTCTATTGACCAGTCCTTAGTTATCTCCATGAGGTCCTCTTCTATGATCTTGTAGTACAAATGAATCTCCTCCTTATGCTCGGCTGCTCATGTGGTCATATAGATGAAGTGTCAATCTGCGCGGAACTTCATGAGGGGTCGAAACCGTTGTAGGGTGTTCGGAGTCATGCAAGGTTTGGCTTTGATATCCCTCTTCAGTTGGAGATAATATGTATGAAAAATTGCGTTAAACTGCCACTGTTTTCCCATATCACTCGAGTACTAGAGCGTGGTGAACTTCGCAGCAAGCAGCTCTAATGGCTCAATGTACGGGAAGTTCGCACCTTCCAGCATCTCCCAAGAAATAAACGCTATGAGGATCAGGAGCCAGCTGAGGTGGAACTCGTAGCCCTAATCTTGAGCTTCACGATAGTCTAACTCTAGCTGGTTGACTAGGTACTTCACCCAGTTCATCTGTAGGCCTTCTACACATTTCCCTGCGAGGTCAACGACAAAACCTATGACCAACGGGG
Source organism: Picea mariana (assembly GCA_032191745.1). Taxonomy (NCBI): domain Eukaryota; kingdom Viridiplantae; phylum Streptophyta; class Pinopsida; order Pinales; family Pinaceae; genus Picea; species Picea mariana. Next base: position 126,172 of record JASDQU010371341.1, on the reverse strand, counting down.
GCCTGTTTTTACTTACTAGATTTCCTACAATTAATTGGCATGCTAGGAACATTGTGCCATTCTGGATGGAAGCTACCTTGCAGCCTCGCATCTCCTTCTCAACATCATCGTAGGTATCCTTGATCTTGTGTGCTAATGCACGATTTGTGGCTTTCCCCAGATAGAAGCCCTGCAGGTCGGGTCCTTGCATGCTCAATGCAGTGATCCTATGGATCAACATCGAATCGACTGTGATACGTCGGTCTAGCCATAAGTAGTCACCATGGTAACATGAGATCAAGATCTTAACATAGGCATTAACCTCCTGGTGCCTTCCGAAGTGTGGGATCTTCATTACGTTCAACAGGGTGCACTGTGCGAGGTTCATCGTCCATGGATGGGGGATTATTTTCGAGTTCTTCCCCTTTGTCCTGGTCAAGTATTTATACATGGTGAGCATACTATGGTTCTTGTGGTCTCCTAGGTTGAATTCGTTGAACTTCAACGTTGTGATCTTTTCCTGTTTCTCTCTAACTGTGCATATCCCCTTCAGGAGGTACGCAGTAACCATGGTGTAATCAAAATATCTTGGCACGCTATCATGACTCACTCCATCAGCCAAGGGTGGGATGTAGTCAGGTAAGATGGTTGGGATTAGCTTCTCATTTGCTAGGTCATCTTTGTGCTTGGTTCTCTTTTTTGTGATGACTTGTGATAGTCCAGATCTGTGAGTGGTTGAAAGATAGGCTTGCACTCCTCTCGTCGAGGATGCTTGAATACTTGTAGACATTACTTTCTCAGCCATGAGATCGATGAGAACTTCTTCGATGATTTTCTCTGCATCATTGAGCTCATCCTACATACATGCTTAGATCGGCTGGATGAATTAGTGTGCAAAACAATAGAATTGATGTAGATCTTACTAATCAGAGTGTGGTAGAAATGATTTCTCTCTGATACAATTATCAAAAGTGTTCTCAGTGCAACAGGTGATGGAATAAGTAGACAACAACGTAACAGATCTTTCCAACGGACAAGAGACCTTCATTAATTAAGTTATGTCTGTTACGGTGTCGTCCCAATGGTCTGATGGTGAGACTTCTGACCACAAATGTCATTTTACCCATTTGGGGCGTAATTCTAATGCTTATACTGTTTCCAATGGCTATATTTCTTCATCATGGCGAAGTTCCATGTGGCGGTGTTCTATTATCCTGGCGAAGTTCCAGTTTTGCAAATTTTCCTTCTGCAAAGTTCCCTCTGGAACCTTCTGTAATTTTTCGATCTTTTCTCTCTTCTTACTTAGTTTTCTAGCCTTCTTTCCAGTGAGCTTCGTCTCGATATTCCTCTTTCCATTCTAGTTCTTATCTCCTCTTGGAATAGTATCTTTGCGTTGTTGAGATTCTTTCCTAGGATTCAGGGGAAATACTTCTTCTCTATCTGGGGTAGGTGCTTCGATCTTTTGTGATTCTTCCTGTGTTCTATCAACTTCAACGTCCAAGTTTTTGGTTCTAAATAGCTTCAATCTGTTCTCCTGTTCTTCAATCAAGTGTGTGATCCTCCTAGTCATAAAATCTTTTAATTCTTTCTTATTCTGCTCTAAGACTTCTTCTTCTTTCCTTCTAGCCTAATCCTTTTTTATCTAAGGTTTTCCTAGTAACATAGAAAATGGGGCGTTGTTCTCAATAAATTTAACAACCTCAAAATCTTCTTCTGTCAAAGTTCCATGATCATTCATAGATATCTGGGTAAATCTTCCACATAGGGTTATCATCTTTCCTCTAAATAATCCTATTACTCCTAATGAAGGAATCATAGCAGGCTTTCCTAAAATTGCCAAGTTATTTATGTCATTATATTCACCTATGTTTCCTCATCCAGAATACAATCAATGTCGAAGTCTCCTATTCTTACTTCTCTTTGCTCTTTCTCTTTTAAGATCTCTGATAGATTAGTATCTCTGTGGTTATTCAGGGTTTATTTCATCTGTAATAGTATAGTCTTTGATTCCTTCTTGGGTTCTGCCATGGTCTTAGTTTCTTGATCTTTCTCAGGGTCTACTTGTTCCATATTCATGCTTTCAAGTCTAGCAATCATTCTAGGGCAATCCAAATATTCGTGATCCATAGATTTACAAAAAAAACAACTAGGTATTCTACCAGGTCATTCCTTAGCAATATGTCATGTTCTTCTGGAACTGTAACAAAGAGTTAATCCCCCCTTTATCTTAAATGATCCCCAACCTTTCCTGTACTGTGCACTAGGTTTACAGTAGCTAACCTGCAAAAAAAAATTTCTAGGATCCTGCATCCGTTTATTATTCCAAACATTCTTTCTATGCATAGGAATAACACATCTTTCACTATTCTTATCAGATCTACTCATATCAAATATTCTTTCTTCTAGTTGCGCCCTAGTTTTCAGGCTAGGACAAAATTTATCAAACATACCTAGATCCATATTCTTGAAATAAAAATTTCTACTTATATTACTTTTGATAGAGCAAAAAGCTTCCAAGTCTAAAACTTTTCACTATTCTTACCTCTATTAGAGTACAAAGCATTCAAATCTTACCTCTTTTCTTCAGATCTTCCTCCTTCCTTAGCACAGAGCTTCGCAAGTCAGGCAACAGATCTACGCACAGAGCTTTCTTTATTTTCCTTAGCTCCCAACAATCATAGTTTCAAAACAGATCTTCACACAGAGCTTCTTCTTCCTCAGTCCCCGACAATCACAGTTTCAGGTCCCAACAATGGAACCATTTGTTGGCACAAGGGCAGACCCAGGGTTCAACACTCAAGAGCGCAACAATAAAACCCTAAATACCGACCCTTTCGGCAACACATGCGAAGCAGATGAAGTCTCACCCGAGGTAGAAGCAGGTGTAGTTGAAGGACTCATATGTCTGCAACCTTAGCTGGGACACAAATATGTGATTATAACACCTTATCAAAGAACTTAGCAATTACAACTCATCAGTATTAAACCAGTATCTACTTCGCAGACAAAACCCTAATTACAGAGCATCACAGTATTCAACCAGATCTAGTATGTTCAAGCACTAAGCACATCCACATGGGTCAGATATAACATTCATCCATATTATTAATCACGTATCATCAACATATATATCTATCATTAATCTATACCAAAGCATCTAAACAAGTAAACACATCAATACATTGCACAAAGAAACCATAACATGAGATATATATGGTTCACCCCCACCTTGGGGATACATCCACTAACTCTTCTTCTTTTTATTATCTTCTGTCAAGCTTCTTACAGGAACAAATCACCAGAATACTACTCTACATAGGATAGGAGATTTGTGTGCACTTCGCCAGATCCTCCTTCCCCAAGTAGATCTAGGCACAAAGCCTTACACGGTCTGTGCACAAAGCACTATAGATGACTTGCACTTAGCTCTGAAAGTCTTAATCACATCTTCTTGCAAATAGCTAGTACTAGCACTCAGCCACCAGTCACTACTTACATCACCTAGCTTTCTATTTATATATTAAAAAATAAGCCTTAGCATGGGTAAACCCATGGGCCAACATTCCCAATACCCATTACATGACACAAAAACCCAAAAATCCATAAAGAGGGGACGAGATCCTACGATCTCCGCTTGATCTTGTGCTCTGCCTTCAACAGCATATCGAAGTCCCAAAAATAGGTCAAACATGACCAAGGATCCTCAAAACTTGGTCAAGGGCCAATAGGATATCATACTAATTTCAGGTTGGAGACAAAGTTTGGTTACATTTGTAGAAGGAGCATCTATGGGGCCCCATCAGAAGCTCCGCCCACTTCATTATGGTCCTTACACTATCACCAAGGTTGTGGGTAGCAATTTTTTTGAGCTCAACACTCCACCCTTCCTTGGCCTGCACCCAATGTTCAATGTGGACCTCCTACGACCATATTTTCCACCATTGTTGGACACCTCAGAGATCACAGAACAACTGACAACAACATATATCAACCCTAATTGCATGGAACAAGCATCCACTGGTTAGATAGTGTACACACAGGTCAAGGGTACTTGCTAGCAGGGGATCCAACTTTATCGGGTTGTCAAGGCAGGGCAGCTCCTCCACCAAGGAAATTGGCTCACCCGCAGCCAAATCCAACAAAATTTTCCTCACCTGATGGAAGAAATCAATGCAATGGATACCATTTTTTCCTAAAGGGGGAGGATTGATCGAGGTGGATATCGGTGGCAACCCACCTATTCCAACTGGCTCCTCTTGTTCGTTTTTAGCTTAGCACATTCTATTATACTTCTTTGTAATTGTGGGTTCTACATTTTTGGGGTTGTCTGAAGCCCTACACATCTTCCAGTTGGATACTGGTGGCCTCTCACCTAATCTAACTAGATTATTTTGTATGTTTTCATGTCAACACATCTTTTTGTACTTCCAAGGTCGTTTTCAAGCCCTAAACAGTGTTTTCTTGGATCCCCATAGTCAAACTGTAGATGGAGTCAGAGTTTGATAGTGGAATGTGCAGTTCTCTGAAAGAACTTTCCAGCAAGCTATCACGTGCCTAAAATGAAGGTTGTATGAAAAAGTTATGACCCCGAGAAGTTGAGGTACCAACTTACCCATAGGGGCCCGCGTGACTTTTGGCACTTCAACTTCTAGGGTTAGGTTTTTGGATGTCTAGGGTTTTGGAATTCATGAGTAATATCAAAAAGGACTTTGGAGCCTTATTGTAATCATTCTTCTCAGATAGACGTGTGTAGCAGCCACATATCTTCTTAGAGATATCTACCACCATTCGAGCAAGTGTTTTAGTTATGCAGTTTTACAATTTCAACCTATTTCATTTATTGAATAGAAGATATTGTTCACTAGATATCTTTGTTGTTATTCATATCTTTGTGTTTATTGTATTCAGTCTGTTAATCAGTTCGTTCCGCTCCTAAATCCAGATCAGTGGTATGAGAGCGATATGCTCTTCACTTATTTCTCTTCGTGCATGTCCCTGACAAGATCTGGGTACAAGAAGTTGGGACTCGAACCAATCAAGTCGTTGCAAGATTGGTTGCATCGATCTTGACAACAACCCATGGGAGATGAAAAGAAATATGATGGAGCAGGAGATCCTTTTAAAATGTTTCTCGAGGAATCCCTTGCGCGACAAAGGAACAAAATGATGGACAACTTTGCGTAGATCCTTCAGCGAAAGCCTACAGGAGAAGCATATTCATCAAGCATCCATGCAACCCCCTTCAAGGTACAGGTAAATTTTGATATTCCATTATTTGAAGGAATGATAGATGTTGATGTTGTAGATAAATGGTTGAATTTGATTGAAGGGTATTTTTTGGTCCACAATTTTTTCGATGGGGAAAAGATTACTTTTGCACTCCTCAAGGTCATCCCCCATGTTAAGGACTAGTGGGACACTTACATTGAGCAAAGGGCCATCAAGGAATCTGCAATATTTGTGATTTACCCTACATGGGATTCCTTTTGGGATTCCATTAAAGAACAGTACTACTATGTTGGAAGCTACAGGGACTAGTACACTAGATGGACCACCTTGCGTCAAGAAAGGGACCAGGCAGTACTATATTTAACCACTACTTTCCATACCTTGCGCACCAAATTGGGTATCAAAGACTCTTAGTGGCATCTGGTGCTTAAATACCGCAATTTTTTGCATAGATACATCCAAACATAAATGGAGTTTTTGGACATCACCTCATTGGGTACGACTTATAGATACGTTTTCAGGATCGAGCAGAAATTTAAGCAGAAGAGGAAAGAGTTCGGATTTGCAAACTCCTCACAGTCAAAGCAGGGAAAATGGGGGCCCAAACCACACAACAAGGGATAGAGTAGATATGGCCACTCTCAGGACAACCAGTCCAAGCCATGGAACAAGAAGAGAAATGAGACGATGAAGAAGGACATGGGAAAATGGTGTCAGTACCATAAAATTCCTTGGCACAACACTAAAGAATGTCGCTCCAAGCAGTCACTCGTGGCTGAGATGAAGGCTTACAAGTCAGAGCCTGAATCTAATTTCGAATTAAATTCCGAAGGAGGAAAGCAGATTATTGATGTTGAACCCAGTGCCACTGTCGCTACCACCAAAGTCTGGCCAACCAAACTAGAAGAACCAGAGGAACGGGGATGACTCTTTCACTCACAGAAGTGGGTAAAGTGGGCTCCACTTCATTTCATTGTCGATAGCGACAATCAGAAGAGCCTAATTTCAACAGAGGTCTTCAACCAGCTAGACCTGCCAATGAAATCACACCTACAACCCTACACCATCAACTGGCTTCTCCAAGGAAGAGATCTCCATGTCAGCCAACAATGTCATCTTCCCTATGGAATAAATCCTTTCAAAGATGAGGTATTGTGTGATATTTATCCCCTTGAAGTTTGTGATTTCTTTTAGGAAAACCATATTTGTGGAAGCATCATGCTGCGTATGAGTCTAGACCCCATAGTGTTATTATTATTTTGGGTAGACAATTGTACAGCATACCAAAGGTAGTGTCGCCTACCATTATTTCTTTAATATCTGCTAAGAAATGCAGTAAAGTCATTTCACAGACCAAGAAGTTTGTCTTCTTTTTTATCTGTACTCATAGTAAGCAGAAGGTCACCGCCACATCCATGGCCTCTACACAGAGCCTCTCTTTGTATTAGAAGTAAGTGGACAAGATCATGGAATAATACAAATACATCTTCTCCTCACCCATCGGGTTACCAACACACTGCCAAGTCAAGCATCCAATTTATCTGACCCCTTGGTGCACCTCTACCTAATGGACCAGTCTATCATCGCTTACTGATGGAAAATGACAAAATCAGGCATCAAATCCAAGAGTTTCTTTAAAAGGGGCACATCAGACCCAACGCCTCCCCTTGCGGAAGTCCAATTGTACTGGTGAAAAAGAAATATGGGACTTAGCGACTCTGCACTGATTACAAATCCCTAAACAAAATCACAGTCAGGAACTGGTACCCAATTCCTAAGATTGATGACCTTCTTGACCAAATCAAGTAGGAAACGTTATTCAACAAGATTGACCTAAAGTATGGATACCACCAGGTTCCCATCGAACCAACTGATGTATGAAAGACAACCTTTAAATCTAAAGAAGGTCTCTTCAAATGGTTGGTCATGCCCTTTGGCTTAACAAATGCACCAACCATTTTCATGAGGTTGATGGATGATGTATTGAGACCCTTCACCAACTCTTTTTATTTCGTATATTTGGATGACATCCTCATATTTATAAGAACTTGGGAGGATCACATTCGGCATATTCAACAAGTTTTGAGAACTCTTGTAACACACCCACGACGGGGCATAAATAGAAAAAAAAAAATCCTCAATTAGTCGGATCTTCCATCCATGGTCTCTATTATCGGTCAATGGACCTTCAAAATTCCTGAGATGAAGCATCTCATCGGTTCCCTACTGGAATCTCTAAGAAATCGATCCATGGATCTTTGTGAGACTTCACCTGTGTGAACTAGCACCAGGCGCAAGCCCCCCCCCCCACGTGACCGCAATCCTTACTAAAAGGTGCATCGTGAAATCGTGTATTGGTTCCTTGCATGGGAGTCACCGTGACTCTCCTGATCTTTGATCTCCTGACAGGGACCTAACCCTTCCTAGTTCCTCCTTCATATGACCACCAGTTGTGACCTGGGGCTCAACCTCAAGCGCTTATCAGAACTTCACGGTTCGCGAAGTTGGAGGGTCACTCACCTCCCTTCTCCCGATATCCAAAACGTCTATATCTCCCCGCCACAGATCAACCGTCCCGATACTTCCACGATATGAAATTCCAGATCACGTTGGGATTTTCGTGTATCGAAACTCCCAATATGATTCACCTCCATTCTCCCAACTCCCGGAATACCGATATTTCGGAGCACCGAATCAATGACTCACGCTCCTCTGGATCTGACGGCCACTGTAAAATCACGAACTCAGGCCTCATGAGTTCTCACCAAATACAACAGTCAAGGAGGGTCCTGATATCTTCTTAGATCTATGGTCCAGTTTATTTTGTGTCATCGAATTTCAAAATACTTGACCGTGCTAACACACGAATCTCCCGATGTGAGAACTTGCGAAGATTGAAGTGGTTGAGGCGTTAAAACCTGCTCTCCTTCTTCAAATATAACGACCGTGACAGACCTTGGATCCTCCCAAATGAATCTCATCCATTCATCTCCCAAATGAAAGGGTATTCCCTTTTGATACTTAAATATCACTATCCTTCCTAAGCTTCATTAGTTATGAAGGACTTAAGAGCGTTGTGCTCTTTCTCCTAGACTTAACACTTACAAGGGTCTTCCGCACACCTCTTGCGCTCCTTCATCAAGTCTACAACCTAAGTGGTTCTCAGTCTATGCTTACCTCACAGAGGGCCTGTGCATACACATACTACCTCTCCTAAGCTTATGGGACTCTGTCCTTGTAGTGATTGCGGGGTTCAACCTCTGCCAAATCAAGAAGCACTCATGCAACTCTAGGATGGTGACGAATTTCTTTGGGAGGTGCTTTCGAGGGATTAAACTAGCGCATAAGGAAATCAATCAGATATGAAGGTTATCAAGGAACGAAAACATACTTCTAACTTAATCATTCACTACAAGGGTCATTTTAGGCATATAAAATACAAGCATGCAATTCGTTATTTCTAATTCAAAACACAAGGCATAAAAACACTTATCAGAACCATAAGGTGCGATGTGACTGCTGAGAGGGGTGCTCATTTCCACCCAACAATAGGCTCATTCACTCCCGATAGATTTATCACTGGCCACCCCTGATCTTAGGCCACAATGCTTTGAGATTCAATCTCTCACTTCCATCTCAACGAAAGTTAGGGACGAAGGTTACTCTCCTTATCCTTATACAGGAATAGATGAGGATTAAGGTTACTCTCCTTCTCTTGACTCAGTCTCTATCCCCTATGATCAGAACTCACTTTTTTCTTTCAATCCCTCCTTGGACCCGAGAGTTTCTGCTCTCATCTATGCATTCTTCGTAGGTCTCCCTCTATCAACCACCACGCTTCCTTTATTGCCTTCCTCAGAAATATTTCATGTGGCTCGAATCCCCAGTCCATGGTCAGGTTCAGAAGCCTTACATATGGGAATTCTACCCCATCCCCTCATTAACTCTTGAGGAGGTCTTCCCACCTACCAGCCTAACTGTAATTCATTTCGGGTTAGAGGGTTGTTTTGATCTTGAGAAATTAAAACCAGCATAGTACTGGTTCAGTGGAGGTTAACACAACCATTCCCGGTCCCCTCCACCACCTTTTCATTAGCAATCATGGTATTTCTTAGAACATCCCCTTCTCAGTAGTTATGCAACGCGTTTCCATTATCCATTAAAATAACAAGATTTACATTCATCGACCTTCTACACAAGGTCCATCAAATCAAACATTCACACTTTTAAGTTTCCCATAGTTCCTCATCCCATATAGTTATATTTACAGACTGGGGGAAATAGGGTTTTACAATTCCCTCCCCCTTAAAGGAATCATCATCCTCAATGTTTTATCTATCAACATGATATGTATGTACAGAAGTAAACAAAATCGGATATGCATGTTTCATGGCATCTTCCATTTTCCATGTAGCCTCATCTCAGCCAAAGTGTTTCCATTGCACCTTGACCTATGAAATGGTTCGTTTCCTGAGTGAGTTTTCCTTCCTGTCTAATATGCATTGGGGTTCTGGTAGGAATTGTCCCTCTGGCTCCACCTGGATCACATACCAGTCAATTATATGATTAGCATCATGTACAAATTTCTTCAGTAATGAAACATGAAAAACATTTTGTGCCTTTACTGTGGGAGGAAGTGCTAGACTATAGGCTACAGGCCCCACTCTATATAAGACTTCAAAGGGTCCACAATACCAAGGTGCCAACTTGGCACAGTATCCCATTTTCAGGGAACTCTTCCTGGGTCTAACTCTGAGATAGAAATGGTCTCCGGTCTTGAACTCTCTGGGAGTTCTCTTTCTGTCGGCGTAATTTTTTTGTCTATCCTGAGCAATCTTCAGATTTTTTCTTATCTGAACCACTTGTTGTTCCATTTCTTTCAGCATGTCGGGTTTGATTGTAAATCTATCCACTGGACTTCTCCAGATGATTGGAATCTTTCATTGTCTACCATAGAGGACTTCAAAAGGGGTCATCTTCAAGGATTCTTTATAACCATTTTTGTAGGAAAACTCTACCAATGGTAGGTAGTCTTCCCACTTCTTAGGATGATGCATTGCATGCATCCTTAGCATGAATTCTACTATTTGGTTCACTCTTTATGTCTTTCCATTAGTTTGGGGGTGATAAGTTGTGCTAAATAACAATTTTGTCTCCAAACCGACCATTAGGGATTTCCAAAAGTTTGAAGTAAACTTGGTATCTCGGTTAGATACAATTTCCTTGGGAATGCCATGGAGTCTAAATATCTCCTTCATGAAGATGTTGGCAATATCTATGGCCTTGCAAGTTGATTTGACAGGAATGAAATGAGCAGACTTACTCAGTTTGTCCACCATGACCATGATGGCATCATTTTGCTTGGTCGAATTTGGTAACTCGGTGATTAAATCCATGGAGATGGTTTCCCATTTCCATTCTAGGATCGATAGGGGCTATAATAATCTTGTTGGATGTCGTTTCTCTGCCTAACTTGTTGAAATTCTAGGCAATTAGCTAGGTAGTTAGCTGTCTTTCTTCAACCCGGACCAATAGCTAATTCATAGTGACCATACCTCGTCCTGAAGGTTTTTTTGTGGATGTCTTCATTCTTAATCCGGACTTGATGGTAGCTAGACCTTAGGTTGATCTTCAAAAATATGGATGCACCTCCCAATTGGTCGAACATGTCATTGATTCTTGGTAAGGGGTGCTTGTTATTTATGGTTGCCTTATTAAGTTGTTTGTAATCTATGCACAGTCAGAGTGTGCCATCTTTATTTTTCACAAACAGGATGGACACTCCCCACAGAGATATACTAGGTCAAATGTATCATTTGTCCATCATATCCTTTAGTTGTAGCTTGAGCTCAACTAGCTCTGGCAGGCTCACTCTGTACGGCATTCTCAGTGGTAGACCTGGTACTTCTTCTGGGAATACATCCTTGTATTATTTTAATATAGGGTGGTCCTCTAGGTTTGGTTTGTCATCCTCAATGGATTCCAACACCTGTATTGCATATAAGAAACACTCGTTTCTGCAATACTTCTTCATTTGAAGGGTTGATATTTGTCTCACTGAGACATGTTTCTGAATCCCTTGGAGGGTCATCTTTCTCCCTTATTCATTTACACATTCTAAAGTTTTACGATAACAGTCCATTTTAGTTTTATAAGCATCCAACCAATTCATACCAATCAACAGGTCATAAGATCCCAGAGGAAGTATGTTAAGGGTCACTCAGGTGGGCAATCCACCCATGATGAATTGGCAGGATGGTATGGCCTTTGCCACCTTTATTTTCGTCCCAGTGGCTAGTTGTACCAACCATGGTTTAACATGTCTAATTGGTTGCAGTTTACACTTATTGGCAGTATGAGGGGCTACATAACTCAAATTAGAACCTGGGTCAATTAAAATAGAAATTGGATGGTTAGCAATCATACCTTCCAGCTCCACTACTGAAGCTTGGTGGTCGGCTTGATTATTGCTCAGGGATGCATCGATTCATGGCATGCTCCTAGCCACATCATTGATGGTGGTAGCTTCTTGGGTATTGTAGACCCCCTTACTGTTTTGTTGTCTGTGTGGGCAGTCCCTCAATCTATGATTTTCTCCACAACCCCATCATTTTAAGGGTTCCTTCTTTAGGTTATTGGTCTTTGTTGGTACTATCTGAAAGGGTTTATTTCCACTTTGAGAGGGGAAATTTTGTTGATATACACTTCTAGCAGGAAGGCTCCCCCTAGAATATTTTCCATAGTGCTTAAATCTTAAGGAGTTAAACCTTTTATTCTAGAATCTCGCACTACTCTTATTCTTCCAGTCCTCATGAGGTCTTGTCTTTCTCTCAAACTATTCATAACAATACCTCACCTTCCAGATAGCTTCTTCTAAGGTCCTTGGTTCATCGAACTCAATCCTATCCTAGTAGGTCTGAGGTAACCCACTAATCAACCGATGGATTTTTTCTTTTTCATCTTTTTTGTAGGGTACATACCTCAGTAGTTCAAGGAATTTATTGACAAATTCCTCTATGGTGAGTTGCCCCAGTCGAAGTTCATAGAAATTCTTAATTTTCCCATCCATGCATTTTTCTGACAGATACTGCTTCCTGAAGTATTTCTCAAACTTTTTTCATGACAAGTCCTTCTCATGGACTCCTTTCACATTCCTAAGGTCTTCCCACCATATGGAAGCCTTTCCATTCAGGTTGAAGATGGTTATCTGAGCCTTCAAGTTTTCAAAGTAGTCATGGAATATGAAATACTTCTTTAAACAAAGTAGCCAAGCTATTGCCTCTTCTCCCTTCTTAATATCTCCATCTAAAGAGGGTGATTTTCCATTCTTGAACTCTTCAGGACCATGGGTTTTGGAATGCTTCTATTTCTTTCCTTTCCTCTGAGAG
>JASDQU010371341.1:84877-113476 GCA_032191745.1 Picea mariana | reverse complement strand
ACACTTAAAAGGGTCTTATGCACAACTCTTTCGCTCCTTCATCCAGTCTATAACCTAAGTGGTTCTCGGTCTCTTCTTACCTCGTAGAGGGACTGTGCATACATGCACTACCTCTCCTGAGCATATGGGACTTTGTCCTCACAGTAATTGTGGGGTTCAACCTCCACCAAATCAAGAAGCACTCACGCGACTCTAGGACAGTGACAAAGTTCTCTAGGAGGTGTTTCCGAGGGATTAAACTAGCGCATAAGGAAATCAAGAAGATATGAAAGTTCTCAAGGAATGAACGCATACTTCTAACTTAATCATTCATTACAACGGTCATTTTAGGCATATAAAATACAAGCATGCAATTCGTTATTTCCAATTAAAAGAACAAGGAATAAAAACACTTATCAGAACCATAAGGTGTGATGCGACTGATGAGAGGGTTGCTCGTTTCCACCCAACCATAGGCTCAATCACTCCGGATGGATTTATCACTGGCCACCCACGAGCTTAGGCCACGATGCTTTGAGATTCAATCTCTCACTTCCATCTCAACAAAAGTTAGGGATGAAGGCTACTCTCCTTGTCCTTATATAGGAATAGACAAGGAAGAAGGTTACTCTCTTTCTCTTGACTCAGTCTCTATCCTCTGTGATCAGAACTCACTTTTTTCTTACAAACCCTCCTTGGACCCGAGAGTTTCCTCTCTCGTCTCTGCATTCCTCACAAGTGTCCCTCTATCCACCACCATGCTTCCTTGTTGCCTTCCTCAAAAAGATTGCATGTGTCTCGAATACCTAGTTCGTGGTCAGATCCAGAAGCCTTACAGATGGGCGATCTGCCCCATCCCCTCATTAACTCTTGAGGAGGTCTTCCCACCTACCAGCATGATTGTAATTCATTTCAGGTCAGAGGGTTTTTCTGATCTTGAGCAATTAAAACCAGCATAGTATTGGTTCAGTGGAGGTTAACAAAACCATTTTGAGTCCCCTCCACCACCTTTTCATTAGTAATCATGGTCTTTCTTAGCACAACCCCTTCTCAGCAATTATGCAAGACGTTTCCATTATCCATTAAACTAACAGGATTTACATTCATCGACCTTCTACACAAGGTCCATCAAATCAAGCATTCACAGTTTTAAGTTTTCCATAGTTCCTCGACCCATATAGTTATATTTACAGACTGGGGGAAATAGGGTGTTACAACTTTGTGGAAACACAAGCTATATGCCAACTTGGAAAAATGCTCTTTTGGCATGAGCATGGTCCAATAATTGGGCTACATTGTTGATGAGCATGGGGTACATGTTGATCCAGCTAATATCCAAGTCATCCTTTATTGGTCAGCCCCGACCACACTAACCGAGCTTTGGAGATTCTTGGGACTGACCAACTTCTACTGATGGTTCATGTTTGAATTTTCCCATATTGCATGGGCCCTCAGTCAGGTGACCGAGGGCGGTGGCAGGGCCAAGTTCGTGTGGGGGAAAGAACAAAAATGAGCATTCGATGATCTGAAGCATCACTTGTTCTTAGCTCCAATACTCGCCTTGCCCGATTTGCAGCAATCATTCGAGATTGTGACTGATGCATATGACTATGTTGTAGGCATAGTTCTCACTCAACATGGTCATTTGGTGGCATACCATAGTGAAACACTCTAATATATTGTATGGAAATACCCCACCTATTAAAAGGAAATGTATTTCATCATACAAGTCTATCGTCAATGGAAACATTACATTCTGGGAAAGGAGACGATCATTTGCACTAAACACAAGCCTCTGCAGTCCATACAAACACAAGGGAAATTGAAAAACGACCACCATTAGAAGTGGTACACCTACCTGAAGTAGTTCCATCTCAACATCAAGTATAAGGCAAGGTCTCAAATCGTGTCACTGACCGCCTCAGTCGACCTCCTGTGGTTTCCCTCACCATTGTGCTCCATTCCTGTGGACATGAGGCATCTGAGTGGCCCCAAGTTTATCAACAATATCCGAACTTCGCCACCACCTATAAGCTCTTGGGTATAGGCGCGACTTTCATTGATTTTTACATTCAGGAAAAACTATTATGCCATATGGTCCATATTTGTGTTCCTACAAGCGATTGTGCAAACATGATTTGGGAATCCCACTACAATGATATGGTAGGAAATTTTGGCATGGATAAAATTGTGCATGTTCTTTAGAAATATTTTTATTGGCCAAAACTTTGATAGGACGTCAACAAGTATAGCAGATATTTCACTGCCTATGCCATTTCCAAACCATCCATCAAGAAGCAAGGCTTATACACCCCTATTCCTACTCACGAGAATCCTTGGGAATCCATTTCAATGGATTACATGTCTAGCCTTCCATCCACCATGTAAGGCAATGACTTCATATTTGTGGTCCTTGATTGGCTTTCAAATATCGCCATCCTCACAACCTACAAGAAGAATATCACAGCAACAGATACTACCAAGATCTTCTTCGAATGAGTGTGGTTCCATTTTGGGATACAATAGACCATCATCTCTGACCGGGACAACAGGTTCCTCATAACAGTTTGGTCGAGTCTCTGGTCACTGTTGGACACCAACCTCACTAAATCCACTTCTTTCCACCCCCAAACAGATGGACAAACATAGGTCGTCAATCAGATGATTGTGCACATCCTGCGAATGTACAAATCTAAGCATCCACATACATGGGATGAGAGTCTCCCCTATGTTCAACACAATTACAACATGTCTCTCCATTTCAGGTGGGGTTGGGATTCCAACCCGTGGGTCCCATTGATGTTTCACTACCGCTTTCCACCACATAGAAAAAATCTTCCCATGTTCAATCTCATACCGAAAAAGCCACCAGATTCATTGAGCAGATTCAGCACATCTACTAATAGGTCTAGGAGATTTTGCAGAAATCCAATGCTAAGTACAAGCAACACCATGATAAACATAGGGTACCACACCAATTTCAGGTTGGAGACAAAGTTTGGTTACATTTGCAGATGTAGCATCTTACAGGTCCCCATCGGAAGCTCTGCCCACTTCACTATGGGCCTTACACTATCACCAAGGATGTGGGTAGCAATTCTTTTGAGTTCAACACTCCACCCTTCCTTGGAATCCACCCAATGTTCAATGTGGACCTCCTACGACCATATTTTCCACTATTATTGGACACCTCAAAGATTGCATAACAATTGACACCAATAGAGCTCAACCCTAACTGCATGGAACAAGCATCCATTGATCAGATAGTGGACACACAGGTCAAGGGCACTCGCCAGCAGCAGATCCAACTTTATCGGGTTGTCAAGTTAGGGCATCTCCTCCACCAATGTAAGGGGCTCACCCGGGGCCAAATCCAACCGAATTTTCCTCACCTGATGGGGGAACTCAACTCAACGCAATGGAGACCATTGCTTACTAAGGGGGGAGGATTGATCCACGTCGATATTGGTGGCCACCCACCTATTCCAACTGGCTCCTCTTGCTCATTTTTAGCTCAACAATTTCTGTTGTACTTCTTTGTAATTGTGGGTTCTACACTTTTGGGGATGTATAAAGTCTTAAACATATTCCAGATGGATACTGGTGGCCTCTCACTTAATCCAACTGGCTTATTTTGTATGTTTTCATGTCAGCACATCTTGTTCTACTTCCAGGGTCATTTTGGATCCCTAAATAGTGTTTTTTTGTCTCGTGATGCAGGAGCATCATTGGCAAGCACACAGAGGCAGGACCACTCAACACGTGAGAGTTCTTCCAGAACTTCAACATGGGCAGTTACAACCGATTTCGAAATCTACCTCGACTCAGCGCCGGAATTCACCTTTGGAGGCACGCTTGAACCGCTGTCAAATTTTACCCTTTGAGGCAAGCTTTGAAATTGTAAACAGAGCAGGAGTTTCCACTTCGGCTCTGGAATGAGACTAAACTAAGATAGCATAGGATGAATTTTAGAGTAGGCAAGTAGCCAGGGGAAACCCTAGAAACATTTTTGAGTTATGTAGAAGTTTGTACACCCAGTTAGAGAGAGCTGCAATACAGAGAGAAATTAGTTGTAAGAGAGAACTGTGGTTTAAGCAGGAGATCTCAGTTTTTGAGCTACTGTAATTTTGAATGTATTATGTAACAATTAGGCACTTGTGAATATAATAGAATGGAAAATTGATCCAAATGTATGGTGTGTGAACTGTGTGCATTTTCCTGTCATTTTTGTTTACATGAACAAGTGGATGGAACTATGAGTTTTTCCAGTTTCAATTGTTTCTCTTCATTAGAAGCTCTGCAAGGTGTGCATCGAGCCAGAGAGGAACGTAAGGAGATCAGGAGGAATTTCTCTATGAGAAATACCGTGGATCTGAGTTATCAAAATCCCTCAAATGCAAGGAGTGCATGGGAAATCGAAGTCTGAACCAGACAAAGCTCAGGAGGGATAATGCTTCATAAAGTGTTATCGAGATCCAGGAAATCATTCCCTGGAAGGAACGAAGACCAAGTCTTCGAAGACTTAGAAAATCTTCTAAGTCTGAAGTGAGTAAAATCTTAGGAGGAAGAATGTTGTCGAGCATTAGATCACAGCGAAAGATACCGCAGACTGTCTGATTTGAGGGAGAAGCGTAGGCTTTAATGCTGTGTAGAACTGGGAGGGGAGACCCCGAAGATTTGAATGGACAGTGGAGAGTCCTTGAGGAGAAATGTCGAAACCCCGCTAGCCGCTGGATAAGGTGGAGTTGCGAGGAGGTTAGCGGCGAGGGATTTTTCATGTCCAAATCTCAGGAGGAATAGTGACCATCGATCTCAAATAGATCTGGACTGCTGGCCCATTTCACGATTTTGGATACCACGAGCTGGAAGGATAGAGATCCTTGTCTCTCAAAACCCCAAATCGTGAAATAGTGAAATAGCGAGGTCGGACATGGACCGTAGATCCCAGGGATTATTGTGAGCTGTTGATCGAATGCCAAGGCACTTCAGCGTTTCAGCATTTTGGCAACCAGGGATTCCAAGGAATAGAGATATCCCTTGCACCTAGATTTCGTGAAACACGAAAACCCGAAAGAATAGGTGCTAGGACATTTCAGCAATTTGGCAACCGGGGATTCCAAAGAGCAGAGATATCCCTTTTATCCTGATTTCGCTAAATGCAAAAAACCGAAGGAATAGGTGTTGGGACATTTCGGCATTTCAGCAACCAGGGATTCCAAAGAGCAGAGATATCCCTTATACCCTAATTTCGCTAAATGCAAAAACCCGAAGGAATAGGCACTGGGACATTTTGGCATTTCGACAACCGGGGATTCCAAGGAGAAGAGATATCCCTTGCATCCTGATTTTACGAAACGCAAAAACCTGAAGGAATAGGTGTTGGGACATTTCGACATTTCGGCAACCGGGGGTTCGAAGGATGAAGGGACGGGATGCTTGACTTGTGAAGTCTCGACCCACGATATTTTGGCATTTCGGCAACCGGGGGTTCGAAGGATGAAGGGACGGGATGCTTGACTTGTGAAGTCTCGGTCCATGATATTTCGGCATTTCGGGGACCACGGATTCAAAGGACAAAGGGATGGAACACTTGACTTGTGAAGTTTCATTCTACGACAAGCGCCTTTTTTGGCTTAGTGCAAGGTCATGGCTCTTGGTCATGTGCTGTGGGAGCTCACGCTTGGCGCTTGGAAAATCCAACTGATCATTTGTGGGGGACCTATGTGTTCATTCGAAGGATTCCAGTTTGGAACCAGAAGAGCCATTTCGGCTCTGGAATCAGAAGATCCTGATCGAGAGGTCGTGCATCCCTTAAGAGGGATAGGGGGTCTTCATTGGGTGGTATCAGAGCCTAATTTTTTCGTCTGTAGACTTCAGGCGAAGGAGGAAAAGAAGGAGACAGAGAACTTGGAGATGTAATCTATGTGTGAAATATAGTCAACATAATTCTACCAAGAAGATGAGAGCTGCCTTTAGCCAACCATGTTGTAGAGAGGGAGATGTGAGAGCTTCGCGCCCAATTGGAAACAATGGAAGCAGCACAGAGAAGAGCACCTGACGTTGGGGATGTCAATGATGTAGAAAGTGAAGAAGTTGCAAGAGAGGATGCTACAGAAGAACGTTTGTTGAGAGCAGTTGCTAGATTGGGAGGCAGAGCTAAGATAGAGGTCCCCATGTATGAGGGAAATCTAGATGTTGAAGAACTATTGGACTGGATAAGGTCCATGGACAAACACTTCGACTATGAAGATGTCGATGAGGAGAAGAAGGTGAAGAAGGCAGTCACCTGACTAAAAGGGCATGCAACACTATGGTGGGACGAACTGCAAGCTGAGAGGAGAAGTAAAGGAAAACAGAGGATAAAGAGTTGGGACAGGATGGTAGCCAAACTGAAGGATAAGTTTATACCCAAAGACTACCAGATTAATCTGTTCAGGAAGCTACAAAACCTGAGACAGAAAGGGATGACAGTCAAGGAGTACACCGAGGAGTTCTACCGGTTGAACATCAAAACTGGACAAAGGGAGAGAGACAAAGAAAGAGTCGCCAAATATATAAATGTCTTGAGATATGAAATCCAAGATGAGCTTAGCATGATGTCAGTGAGGACTATGGAAGATACTTATCAGCTTGTGCTGAAGGCAGAGGAGAAGCTGGCCAAAAAACAGAACCAGCGAGGAAGAGGTAAAGGCTCGATCCTAAGCAAAAGCAAGGGATTTAACCATGACAGAGCACATCATTCTAAGGATGAGGCTGAGACACCACACAATCACTCAGAACGAGGAGGAATTTCACAACGGAGACAGAGTGGTGGAAGAAACTCTTCTAGAGGAAGAGGCAAAGGAGGAGTAAGATGTTATGCCTGTGGAAAGATAGGACACATGTCTTGGGAATGCCCCGAGAAAAATAAGGAAGGAGGAGAATCTCACATTTCAGAAGCACAACGAAGAGATGTTGAGGTAGATGGAGGAGAGGATGGAGCATCCCTAATGTTGAGAAAAGTTCTCTTGAAACCGGAGGCAGAAATTGAAAAGCCAGTGCAGAGAAATAGTCTCTTCAAGACAACTTGCAAGACTAAGGATAAAGTATGCAAGGTGATCATTGACAGTGGGAGTACTGACAACATAGTATCCACAGAGATGGTGGAGAAATTGGAGTTGAAGAAAACTGCACATCCAAGGCCATACAGAGTCTCATGGATGCAAAAGGGACACCAGGTAATGATCACTAAACAATGCCTGGTTGAAATTAAAATACGAGGCTATAAAGATGAAATCCCATGTGAAATAATCCCCATGGACGTATGCCACATTTTGTTGGGAAGACCATGGCAGTTTGACAGAAATGTCATTCATGATGGAAGGAAGAGTACATATACATTGGAGAAGAATGGTAGGATGCATATGTTGTTGCCAATGGAGGAGAAGAGAGCGAAAGAGGAACCTAGCACAAGCATACTTCTCATGAGTGGGAAGGAACTCCTGAAAGAAGTCAAGGAAGAACAGGAGATGTAGTTCGCTATGGTGAGGAAGCCTAGAGTCATCCTTACCAGTACATTAGTTGATGATTTACCTGAAGAAGTTTAGAAGATGCTGGATAATTTTGTTGATATAGTGGTGGATGAGCTGCCGAACTCATAGCCACCCATCAGGAGTATCATTCATCATATCGACTTGATACCAGGAGAAAACCTGCCAAACAAAGAATCATACAGATGAACACCTCGAGAGAATGAGGAGGTGAGGAACCAAGTCCAAGAGTTGTTGGATAAGGGTTTAGTCAGAGAAATCTTGAGCCCATGCACAGTACCAACTATGTTAAGCCCAAAGAAATATGGAGGATGGAGAATGTGCACAGACTCGAGAGCCATCAACAAGATCACCATCAGGTACATATTTCCTTTATTGATAATGGATGACTTAATGGATTGCTTAAGTGGAGCAAATTTGTTTTCCAAGATAGATCTGAAAAGTGGATATCACAAGATCAGGATGAGAGAAGGTGATGAATGGAAAACAACCTTTAAGACGAATGAAGGTCTGTATAAGTGGTTGGTTATGCCATTTGGCTTAACGAATGCCCCGATCACTTTTATGAGGCTGATGAATGAAATTCTAAAATATTTCATTGGTAAGTTCATGGTTGTATATCTGGACAATATACTAATATTTAGCAGGACTAAAGAGGAGCATTTGAGGCACCTAACGCTAGTAATGAGGAGGCTACAACAGGAGAAGTTGTTGATCAATTTGAAGAAGTCCTATTTTATGAAGACTGAACTCATCTATTCGGGTTTCATGATCTCTTCGAATGAACTGAAGATGGATCCAGAGAAGGTGAAAGCGATCAGAGAATGGTCATCACCAAGAAGCATGTTCGAGGTAAGGAGCTTCCATGGATTAGCGAGCTTCTATAGGAAGTTCATTAGAGACTTTAGTGGGATTTTTGCACCCATGATGGATACAGTAAAGAAGCGGCAAAAGTCTTTTAAATGGACAGAGGAGGCCGAAAGGAGCTTCAATATACTGAAGGAGAAGATAACAAAATGACCAATTCTAGTCTTGCCAAGTTTTGGGAAGACATTTTAGGTAAGATGTGACGCAAGTGGAGTTGCAATAGGAGCAGTTCTGAGTCAGGACAATCGACCTGTTGCATATTTCAGCGAGAATATGAATTAGACTAAGAGGAAATACTCCACATATGACAAGGAGTTCTATGCCATAATTCAAGCATTGAAGAAATGGAGGCATTATCTTGTCCCACAAGAGTTTGTCTTGTACAGTGATAACCAAGCTATACAATTCATAACCCGACAAGAAAAACTGAATCAGAGGTATGCAAAATGGGTTGAATTTATGCAAAATTTTACTTTTGCCATAAAACATATTGTTGGGAATGCTAACAAGGTCATTGATGCGTTAAGCAGGAGATGTTTGATCATGCAGGAATTCCAGGTGAAGACCTTAGGGTTTGAACATCTCAAGGACATGTATCATGATGATGTAGATTTCAAGGAGGCATATGAGGCATGTGCTAATCCTGTGTTGAGAGATAGGAATCAGTGGACAGAATACATGATTCAGGAAGGACCGTTGTTCAAAGGACATCAGTTGTGCATACCAAAATGCTCAATAATGGATAATCTTTTAAAGGAAAAACATAGCGAAGGATTGGTTGGAAATTTCGACCATGATAAAACTCATACTATTGGCTAGGTATGAGAACATAAGTGATAAAGTTTGTGAACAGATGTAGAATCTGCCAGCATGCTATGGGGAAAAGGCAGAACACTGGGTTGTATCAACCATTGCCAATACCAGAGAGGCCTTGGGATGCAATAAACATGGATTTTGTGTTGGGATTGCCAAGAACACAAAGAGGATTTGATTCTATATTTGTGGTGGTGGATAGATTTTCAAATATGGCACATTTCATCCCATGCCAGAAGACCAGTGATGCAACGCATGTTGCAAATCTATTTTTCAAACAAGGTGTGAGACTTCACAGCCTACCCAGGAGCATTGTCTCAGACAAAGACACAAAATTTGTTGGTCACTTTTGGAGGACGTTGTGGAAGAATATGGGGACATGTTTGTCCTTCATCTCAGCTTATCACCCTCAAACAGGTTGGGCAAACTGAAGTGATAAATAGAAGTTTGGGGAATTTATTAAGGAGTCTAGTTACTAAACATCATAACCAGTGGGATTAGATTCTGCCACAAGAAGAATTTGCATACAATGACTCACCAAACAGGAGCACTCAAAGGAGCCCATTCCAAATACTCTATGGAATGCAACCCAGGGGAGTGTCTGAGTTAAGGGACTTGGAACAGGGAGAGATCAAAAGTGCTGGAGCAGAGGATTTTGTTGCTGAAATGCAAAGGCTACATAGTCGGATCAAAGAACAATTACAGAGTTCTAACCAGAAATACAAGCACAGAGTTGATCGACATCGCAGGGAACTTCAATTTGAAGTGGGAGATCAGGTTTTAGCACATCTTAGGAAGGAAAGGTTCCCTAGGGGAACATATAAAAAATTGAAGATGAAGAAGATAGGACCCTGTAAGATCTTGAGGAAGTTTGATGCAAATGCCTATGAGATCGAGCTGCCAGATGGTGTGGGCATTTCACCCATATTCAATGTCTCATACCTATACCCTTACAGGAAAGACGACACAGAAGGATCAGAAGATGAAGGAAAGATTCAGTGGTAGAAGCAGACGCCTGTGGCAGAGAAGCTACAGATGGAGAAGATTTTGGATCAGAGGATTGGCAAGAAGACCAGGAGGAAGACTTATTTTGAGTATCTATTCAAATGGAAGGCATGCCCAATAGAAGATGCCAGTTGGGAAAATGAAGATGCTATCTAGAAGCAGGGAAAGTCAGTAGAGGAGCTCATGGACAGGAGTCCATGATTTTTTTTCAAGGGGAGAATGATGCAAGAGCATCGTTGGCAAGCGCACAGAGGCGAGAACACTCAAAACGTGAGAGTTCTTCCAGAACTTCAATGTGAGCAGTTACAACCAATTTCAGAAGCTGCCTCCACTCAGCACCATAATTCACCTTTGGAGGCATGCTTGAACTGGTGCCAAATTTTACCCTTTGAGGCAAGTTTTGTAATTGTAAACAGAGCAGGAGTTTCCACTTCGGCTCTGGAATGTGACTGAACTAAGATAGCATAGGATGAATTTTAGAGTAGGCAAGTAGTCAGGGGAAACCCTAGAAACATTTTTGAGTTATGTAGAAGTTTGTACACCCAGTTAGAGAGAGTTGCAATACAGAGAGAAATTAGTTGTAAGAGAGAACTGCGGTTTAAGAAGGAGATCTTAGTTTTTGAGTTACTTTAATTTTGAATGTATTATGTAGCCATTGGGAACTTGTGAATACAACAGAATGGAAAATTGATCCAAATGCATGGTGTGTGGACTGTGTGCATTTTCCTGTCATTTCTATTTACATGAACAAGTGGATGGAACTGTGAGTTTTTCCAGTTTCAATTGTTTCTCTTCATTGGAAGCTCTACAGGGTGTGCATCGAGCCAGAGAGGAACGCAAGGAGATCAGGAGGAATTTCTCTGCGAGAAATACCGTGGATCTGAGTTATCAAAATCCCTCAAACACAAGGAGTGTGCGGGAAATCTAAGTCTGAACCAGACAAAGCTCAGGAGGGATAACACTTCAGAAAGTGTTATCGAGATCCAAGAACTCATTCCCTAGAAGATACGAAGACCGAGTCTTTGAAGACTTAGAAAATCTTCTAAGTCTGAAGTGAGTTAAATCTTAGGAGGAAGAACGCTGTCGAGCATTAGATTGTGGCTGNACGTTGCGTAGATCCATGAGGGGAGACCTCAAAGATCTGAATGGACGGTGGAGAGTCCTTCAGGAGAAACGTTGAAACCCCACTAGCCGTTGGATAAGGTGGAGCTGCGAGGAGATTAGTGGCAAGGGATTTTTTACGTCCAAATCTCAGGAGGAATAGTGACCATCAATCTCAAATAGATCTGGACCATTGGTCCATTTCACGATTTTGGATACCGCGAGTTGGAAGGACAGAGATCCTTGTCTCTCAAAACCCCGAATTGTGAAATAGCGAAATAGTGAGGTCAGACGTGGACCATAGATCCCAAGGATTATTGTGAGTCGTTGATCGAATGCCAAGGCACTTCGGCATTTCGACAACCGGGGATTCCAAGGAGCAAAGATATCCCTTGCACCCAGATTTCGCAAAACGTGAAAACCTGAAATAATAGGCGCTGGGACATTTCGGCATTTCAAAAACTGGGGATTCCAAAGAGAAGAGATATCCCTTGTACCCTGATTTCGCTAAACGTGAAAACCCGAAGGAATAGGCGCTGGGACATTTCGACATTTCGACAACCGGGGATTCCAAAGAGCAGAGATATCCCTTGTACCCTGATTTCACTAAACGTGAAAACCCAAAGGAATAGGCGCTGGGATATTTCGACATTTCGGCAACCGGGGATTCCAAGGAGCAGAGATATCCCTTGCATTCTGATTTCACGAAACGCGAAAACCTGAAGGAATAGCTGCTGGGACATTTCAACAACTAGGGATTCAAAGGACGAGGGGATGGGACACTTGACTTGTGAAGTCTCGGCCCACGATATTTTGGCATTTCGGCAACCGAGGGTTCGATGGACGAAGGGACGAGACGCTTGACTTGTGAAGTCCTGGTCCATGATATTTCTGCATTTCAGTGACCGGGGATTCGAAGGAGAAAGGGACAAGATGCTTGACTTGTGAAGTTATGATCTATGACAAGCGCCTTTTTTGGCTTAACGCAAGGTCACGGATCTTGGTCGTGTGCTGTGGGAGCTCACGCTTGGCACTTGGAAAATCCAACTGAGCATTTGTGGGGGACCTGTGTGTTTGTTCGAAGGATTCCAATTTGGAACCAGAAGAACCATTTCGGCTTCGGAATCAGAAGATCCTGACTGGGAAGTCATGCAACCCTTAAGAGGGATAGGGGGTTTGCATTAGCTCACCACAGTCAAATTGTAGACAAAGTCAGAGTTTTACAGAAGAATGTGTATTTCTCTAAAATACCTTTCCAATGGGCTATCACGTGCCTAAAACAAAGGTCGTATGCAAAAGTTACGACCCCGAGAAGTTGAGGTACCAACTTACCCATAGGGGCCCACATGACTTTTGGTGTTTCACCTTCTAGGGTTAGTTTTTTGGATGTCTAGGGTTTTGGAATTCATGAGTAATATCAAAAATTCCTTTGGAGCCTCATTGTGATCATTCTACTCAGGCGAATGCATGTAGCAGCCACATCTCTTCTCAAAGATAGCTACCACCACTTGAGCAAGTGTTTCAGTTCTATAGTTTTACAGTTTCATCCTATTTCATTTATTCAATAGAAGATATCGTTCACTGGATGTCTTTGTTGTTCTTCATATCTATGTGTTTTTTGTATTCAGTCTGTTAATTAGTTCATTCCACTCCTAAATTTGGATCAACTTAAAAAAAAATCCATTCCTTTTGAATCCATGAGGAGCATGTTCATTGTAATAGGTCATCCATCTTTAATCTTTTTTCAAAAATCCATGAGATTGAATGCCATATTAGAACATAGGTAACAAAAATTATGGGGTCTTTAGTGGTATTGAAGAAGCAACTAGTAGTGGTGGAAGCCAAGTTTAATGTCCTTCGAAACTTGTCTCTTAACTTGCGCAAGGGAAACTAGTCAATGGCCTCAAATCAAATGCTCTCAGACAACTTGTTTAGGAGAGAATTTGAGGAAGATACTGTGAACTATTTTGACGAGGAGATGATAAATTTGAACCAACAAATACAACCGACACACATAGGTTTGGACGCTTCTACTAGTCATTATGCTCTCTATTAGTTTGTAGGGATTTGTAGTAGGGAATGTTTATGGACAATAAACATAAAATAACTCTGCAGTCTCTTGCTATAATTTTTATCACTATAATTTACCAAGTTACTATTTTAAAAATATAAATATAAATGTTGACAAAATAGTTGTACTTTAATTAACAAGATTAAGCTAAGTATACATTTAAAAAAAAAATTAGATAAAAATATTTATTTTCCAATTATTTAAAATGTTAAAATTTAAGATAGATAAAAATTTCACTCAAAAGTTATAATAAGCATAGTTTGTAACTTCAAATGTAACCTCTTGATGGGCTATATATACATTATTAATAATAATAATCATAAACATTGAGCCAAGTTTTCATAGAAAGAATCTCCAAGTGTTAAAAATGACAATATAAAATTTTAGATACAATCACATAATCATACATTTTGCAAACACCCATATAAGAGAGGATGTAATCTATATATCCATATAATGCACATGAGCACTACATATTATATTTATATTTTGAGCGTACCTTGGGAGTTGTGTTCATTCTCAATATCATTAGAAAATATTAAATTGTTATAGATCTTGAGGCCTTTGTTGAAGGATGATAATTTTATCAAAGTGCTATAAAAGAAATGAAGAGACCCTACTTATTTTATAGGCTTATTGGAACATGACAATTTAGCATGACTGCATCCATTGCTTATTATTTAGGCTAATATGTTTATGATTTAAGCTTCCCAAGATCCATAAGTCGCCAGTGCATGAGTCTGATAATATTAAAAATTATGTTATCTTCTATCTAGCTTTCTTAAGAATCCTACCCAGCTTAAAAAATGTTGTTCTCAACATTAATGCTAAAAAGGATATGTCTTATTGATCTTGGGCTTGGGATGAGGCACGGGGAAATATAGCTATGGTGCATTCTCAAAATATTTGCAAAGTATTATCACATTGATGTCAATTTAGCTATAAACAATAAATAGAATGTGAAAGAGTGTGATATATAAAGATGCATAAAATCGGAAAAATGAGGATTTTCGTTTCAGAAAACAAAGGAGTGAATGAAGATTTGATGATGTTATAAATTGAATTAACAAAATCACTACTCTCATTGTTGTAATCCCAATTTTAGGTTTTGTAATGTTGACAAGGTTCATTTTGTGCAAGTTCATATCTAAATTTAATCAATAAGATTCAAGTTAGAAAATTTCACCAAGATCAATAGAGATTT
This sequence comes from Picea mariana, assembly GCA_032191745.1. Lineage (NCBI taxonomy): Eukaryota > Viridiplantae > Streptophyta > Pinopsida > Pinales > Pinaceae > Picea > Picea mariana. Next base: position 98,907 of record JASDQU010371341.1, on the reverse strand, counting down.
TAATCCCAAACATAATCATTAAATAGTTTTATGTGAAATAAAGAAAAAATGTGCATTATCTTTATGATTAGTTTGACCAAATTTGAGAAAAATTGGTGGATTGTTGAGCAATTTTCATTTGATTCTTAATCATTTGTTTTGTTTCCATTATCTATTGTATTAGTGAGGATGCATTGAATTACAAAAAAAGTGGTTGAGAGGCATGCCAATGTGCTGAAATAATAATTTCATATTAGATACCAAAGCTATAACTATGTCATAAATTTTAAGAGGAAAACACATAACACTATGAATGCAATAAAGTAATTATGAATCAACATTTTAGATACAATTAAGAGATGAAATATGTGAACAAAAAAAGGTAGAGGTGACCTGATTTCCTTGGGTTTGCTCAATGCCTATTGTTTTCTCTTCAAAATTGACATTGAACAACTCATTTGTAATTGATCTCAATGATAAGGACACAATGTCATTACAATTTACCTCCACAACCTATGGCTAATTGTTTTGGTGTTTTATAGTGCCAAAAGCAAAGCCAAAGATAATAAATGAAATGGTATTGGGGCGAGTGGCAGAGGCAATGATAACAAAGAAAATGGAATTATGGTGAGTGTGGGATTAAAGAACATAAAGTATACAAATTAAATGTGATGTCAATTCCCATATTGACACAAATAGACAATGCACATAACACATGAGTTCAAGTGAGGATTCACAAACATAAGGTGCCTAAGCTTCTTTGGGAAGCTATCATTAAATGACACATAAAATGATGCATACACTAATAAGGTGGAAGTATATTTATCTAGGTGTGATCTATGTGATGTATTTAATGCTTTAAAATGATACACCATGGAATAGTACACCTTATCAAGGAAAATAGTACACCATCATCTATTGTATTAGTGGGGATGCATTGAATTACAAAATAAGTGGTTAAGAGGCATGCCAATGTGCTGAAATAATAATTTCATATTAGATACCAAAGCTATAACTATGTCATGAATTTTAAGAGGAAAACACATAACACTATGAATGCAATAAAGTAATTATGAATCAAAATTTTAGATACAATTAAGAGATGGAATATGTGAACATAAAAAGGTAGAGGTGACCTGATTTCCTTGGGTTTGCTCAATGCCTATTGTTTTCTCTTCAAAATTGACATTGAACAACTAATTTGTAATTGATATCAATGATAAGGTCACAATGTCATTACAATTTACCTCCACAACCTATGGCTAATTGTTTTGGTTTTTTATAGTGCCAAAAGCAAAGCCAAAGATAACAAAGGAAATGGTATTGGGGTGAGTGGTAGAGGCAAAGATAACAAAGAAAATGGAATTATGGTGAGTGTGGGATTAAAAAAGATAAATTATGCAAATTAAATGTAATGTCAATTCTCATATTGACACAAATCGACAATACTCATAACACATGAGTTCAAGTGTGGATTCACAAACATAAGGTGTCTCAGCTTCTTTGGGAAGTTTTCATTAAATGACACATAAAATGATTGATACACTAATAAGGTGGAAGTATATTTATCTAGGTGTGAGCTATGTGATGGATTTAATGCTTTAAAATGAAACACCATGGTATAGTACACCTTATCAAGGAAAATATAAGAGCGGATTAGAATGGAAATTATGTGTCTTTAGATGCGAAAGACAAGTATTGTGTGACGAACCAATTTGCATTGACCAACCAAGCTTTGAAAGTGAGAACATTGATGGGTTATTGAAGATTTGACCCTTCTTTTGTCATTTTATAATATTTGTTGTCCATCATAAATAACAAGCAATCTCAAAATTTTATATTTATTTTGAAGGATGTATTTTGAATTATCTTTCTAGAATGTGTTTGAACTTCTTCGAAGGGTTGAAAAATGCTCAATTTTTATGTACAACTTGAGTGGGCCTAATGGTTAAGAACACATGTTTCCTCCTTAATGATCACAGGTTCAAATTTAGAGGGAGATAGGGTATGTACACCTCCTTAGGATATTGACATTGTGTAGAGTAGGTGTTGGTGTTGATAATTATTTTATTCCATCAAAAAACTTATGAAATCAGATTCATTGTAAAAGACAAATTTGAATGTGGAAAACGTAACATAATTAGAATCTTTCACGACAATTGGATGCCATTAAAATATTTCATTTAGAAAGAGACAAAGAAACAACCATCAAACACACGTAACATGACTCACATCTTCCCCATGTTGTGGTTAAATGATTAATATCAAATTTATTATAAAAGAGAGGTTAAATGATTAATAAGAAAGGCAAGAAATAACATTCATATTCATACAACAAATATAACATAACATAATTAGAATCTTAACCTACCCTTTTTGGTCTTGGTTGAGGGAAAGGGCTATTCATTATGTAATAGCTCAAAGGCTATCCATCATGTAATAATAGCTCAATCATTAGTAGGTTGTTGCATGGTTTAATTGTGAGAATGTTTTTAGAATGCCTTTGTTTAAGGTAAGAAGGAAAATATGCCCAGGATCTGCCATGGCTATTCTTACGATTGAGTTTGCATTTGCTCAGTTGTTGCATACTTTTGATTGGAGAGTTGAAAGTGATCCATCACGACTGGATATGAAGGAAGCATGCGCAACCATGATGCCAAGGCAAGCTCCATTGTTTTTTTATCTAAGCTTGAGGCGGCCTTGTTTCCTTTAGAAACCCCTAAACTATCTCTCTGCGTACATTATAAGGGAGGGGGAAGCTTCATACACAATATATTTTAAAGAATAGTTAAAGTTGAATATCAATCATGGGGAGTGAAGGTAGACTGCTATTTTTTATGCCTACAAACTTTCCAAATTGTTAGTCGTGCCTGCAAATCTATAATATATCAATAAATATTACTCCATTGGATCATCGCGTGCCAACCTATGCTAGCCAACACACATAATGTAATTGTATTCATCGGGACAGTATAGAAACTCTGGACAATCTGGAGTGGGTTGTTTTTCAAGATATTTATAGTGTTTGACTTGAATTGTATTTTTATGGAGGATGTTTTTCCCTTATGACAATGTTAGAAGTAAACTTTGTCAATGTGCAGTGTTTTGTTTTTGTATTTTTATAACTGTCCAAACAAACTACACGCCATTTAAATTTCTATTAATTGTTAGGTTTTTTTGCTTTTTAATATATTCAAAGAATTTTATCGATGGTTATTTCTATCACACGACCCCTTCCCAAAAAGAGTTAGAAATAAATTACCAATGAAAATAGAGTAATAATACATTTTGAACGAATAAAAATTTCTTATTTTGTTTTTTAATATATTCAAAGAATTTTATAGATGGTTATTTCTGTGACATGACCCTTTCCCCAAAAGAGTCAGAAATAAACTACCAACGAAAATAGGGCAATAATACATTTTGAATGAATAAAAATCTCATATTATTTGACACTAAGTGAAAATTATTATTTTCACTAATGCCTTCAAAAAATGAGATGAATAACAGTTAATGGTGCATTTTGAATGAATAAAGAATTTTTTTATAATTAGCATTCATTATCAATTTTTTTAAGCATTACAACCATTTAAGATCTATTTGTGATTCAAAGAGCATTGTTGAATCAACCATTTTAGATTTTTCGTTTTCTTCTTACATGGTTGCTTATTTAATATGATGAACATAAGTGTATATGTATACAAAATTAAAGAAGTAAATAAAATAGTGTAAGGTAAGGTAGTTGCATAAATAGATGTTAGGAGCATTGTCCACAGTAGTATTTCCAAACACCATTGTGCTCCATGCCTCATAAATGTTTCAAGAAATTGTTTTGTTGTTATTGTCCTTGGGTAACATAAAGTCCACCACCTAGTTAATCATGTTGACACCCTTTCCTCAAAACTATAGTTATCCATGTTGACACCCTTTCCTCAAAACTATTAATAAAATTACTTACCTTGAGGTTGGATGATTAGATACACTGTTGTGCTCCACACCTCATAAATATCTCAGGAAATCATTTTGTTGTAATTCTCCTTGGCAGAACACAGAGTCCACCACCTAGTTATTTATGTTGATTTCCCTTCCTCAAAACCAACAATAAAAACAGTTACCTAGAGGTTGGATGATTAGATGTTAAGGAATTTGTACAACTGATTGTGATTTGAGGGAATGAAGAACCTTCCTCAAAACCAACAATAAAAACAGTTACCTTGAGGTTGGATGATTAGATGTTAAGGAATTTTTACAAATGATTGTGATTTGAGGGAAAGAAGAAACATGCATGAAACTTTGGAAAGGGCCTATACTATAAAACATAAGAGATGCAAATTCCTTTGATTGTCTAATGTTTAATCTGTTGTAGAATAATTAAATCCATTGAATCATATTGTAGAATGATTAATCTTTATTATTTTGTTTTGGTTGTTGCCATGTCAATTATCAAGAAAGAAGAAATGCATAGTATTTAAAACGACTTGTGGCATGGTGATAATAGTATTCATTAAAACCACCATTCCACTCCTTGGGATATCTAATATGAGTATCTTTGTATTATACTATCTCCAATATATAAGAATAAGTTTGCATTGATTTTCATTTAATTTGAAATATTTGTATAAATTATAATATTGAACATGACAAATAAAAAAAAATATGTTTTAGTATAATAAAAATAATGTTTTTTCTGATTTCTGATTCGTAAATAAATTAATTGATAATATTATTACAACCTTTGCATAATTCAAAGTAATTGGGAAGGACTGAATTCTCCAACCATAACGTTTCAAATTAATTGCAAAGACAAGCCATCAAAATTAAACACGTCTAATTTGGGGGACAGAAAAGACATCAGTAGCATATCTTATGTCATTTACGAACTCGGACATTGAATGACCCGCCATTACTTTCCAAAAACTGCGTGGCAGTTACCAGACTATTTGGTTATGCATGAACATTGAATTGTGTCGGCGGCGCCAAGGCTCGGGCAGGATAGGGAGGGTTTGTCCCATAGGCAGTATTTTCAAAGGGAGTATGGAGTGCTACTTTCCACCACGTCGCCCGTTGTATTTACAAAGAAAGCTGAAATGATCGCAGCTTCCAAAGGAATTATTAATATTAATCTCCACCATTACGCTGCACAGTTCTTGACCATGTATTAACGTGCCTCTAATAAATTAGATATATGCGCAGCTTAATTCAGCGTCAAAACGGAGTTAGGAACGCGAGAAGGTTAGTGATGTTCAATAACCTCGAAATGTGTTGATAATCATTACTCTATGTGGTTGGGTGAAAATTGTAGACCCACTAACATGGAGTACTCAGATTTTTAATAATCTCGTCAACACATAATATCCCTTTCAAAAGCATAAAGCATAATGTCATGACATGGAATTTGTATAAATGTTTTTTTATCATAATTCAATTTTTATGAAGTGCGAATGAGAATGTTTATTATATTTTAAATTTTATGAAGTTTATTAGATAAATAAAGTGAGAATAGGATAATTTTATGGTAAATAGAATTTTTTTTATAAAATTTCCTCATAAATTAGAATTTTGTTTAAATTTTGAAATTTTATAATTTTATTTAAATTTTGAAATTTTATATTTGATTCGTATAAATGACAATATTGGAAATGGAAATGAAGGGCAAGGAATTCCTCTACATTAGTGCTGTTGATCATCACTCGAATTTGAAATTCCAATAAGGAAAACTTAAAATAATTATTATTATTTAAATAATTTCACTAGAACAACACACCAAAATCAAATCATACACATACCCTACTCTTGTGGTCTCAATTTGTAAGGAGACACTGCCAACATGTGAGTCGTGTAGAATTGCAACAACTTTTTGGCTCGGATAACGTATTTGGAAAAACTCCATCTCTAAGTTCAAAGATACATAAATCTGAGTAAAATTTCTTTTATTAATTTTTTGGATCCAGTATATAACAAGCTTGTTGCACTTGTTAAAATAAAGTAATAATGAAAACAAAACCTTTTCCCTTTTAAGAATTTTACATTATCTTATTCAAAAAGTAATATTTTATTCAAAAAGTGGTATTGATCCATGCAACATAGTGATACAATAAAAGTGTTACATGTGACATGTCAATGGTATGGCTATGACTTGCTCGAAAAACATGTAAATGCCACAACCATCCAATACATGTCAAGTTCTGATTAACCATCCTTTCCAGATATTTCCTCTTATAGGATATCACACCATGACAAGATGTTAGAAAATTGTATTGAACAAAATTTTATATTTGAATATTTTTGTATGGAAATAGAAGACCACAACTCCCTTTTTCTCAATCTTATCCCTCCATATGACCCGAACTCAAAGGCATAGGATAGGAGTTATCACCCTTTGAGACAAAAACCAAAGTTCTTCAATTGGAGTCATCAAGTCCTTATATAAACTACAATGATCTCAACAATTACAAAATTTGAGATTACCAAGTGGAGGGTCGTTATAAAGCGGAGGGTGTTATAAGATGCATACATGTTTGTTAATTGATATGTTGTAATTTTCAATTTCATATTAAATTAAGCAGTCTCCATACATATTGATATATTTTATTTTCAATATCATATCGAATGAAATAATTTATGATATTAATCAATAATAAATATTTATATATATGTAATGTTACAATATGAATTTTTATGTTATGGTTCAATTCAGAATTAATAGAGGTTTATGTCAATTTATCTATCCAACACTTTACCACTTCATCAAATACTATTATTATAGTTTTTAAATTTGCACGATTTTCTCTATAAAATCCATTAATCCATATTATCTTACTATAGAGAAAGACATGTGTAGTATCAGTGCTTTATGAGATCTAAATACTCTAAAAAAACTAGGTGAAAAATAAAAGTTTAGAATATATTACAAGACTATTAACCATCTCACATTTGATGTTTGAAGGATATTGTCATGTAAGTGGAATGTAATGTATAAAATGAGTAAACAAGATAATTAGTTTACATTGACATCAAGGTGGCATGAAAGTGTTTAATATTTTAATTTTTATATTTTTCAAGTGTAACTCTAAGTTAATTTTTAAACCTAATTTTGTTCTTCAATTTTTATGGAAATAAGATTTGTATAATTCCACTATTTAAATTACAATTTATTTTTATTTTTGTATAATTAAAATTATAGAGATGTGAATTATAATGAAAATTTTTAATATGAACATAAATTTACAAGGATTAGATGGCATGATGATGTTAATGGTCCTACCCAATTCCTTTTAAAAAATATATAATAAATCTACAATACTTTATTTTTTTAGACAATTATATGTTAATATTGGAAAATGCAACCATCAAAATTTTTGAAAATTACTATACTCATTATTTTACATAAATATTATATTTCAAAATGTAAAGGTTATAAAAAAGTGTATATTATAATTTGTAGAATGTTAGCGGTAGATATAGAAGTATATGTTTTATACAAATATCTTTTTGAAAATTACTATACTCATTATTTTACATACATATTATATTTCAAAATGTAAAGGTTATTAAAAAGTGTATATTATAATTTATAGAATGTTAGCCGTAGATATAAAAGTATATGTTTTATACAAATATCTTTAAAATTTACTATACTCATTATTTTACATAAATATTATATGTAGGTATAAAAGTATATGTTTTATACAAATATCTTTAAAAATTACTATACTCATTATTTGACATAAATATTATATTTCAATATGTAAAAGTTGTAAAAAAAATGTATATTATAATTTATAGAATGTTAGTATTAGATATAAAAGTATATGTTTTATACAAATATCTTTAGAAAGGAAATTCTAAAAATATATTTATCATCATGTGACTAATATATTTGATATCGAAATCTAATATTTAAAAATGTATATTATAATTTATAGAATGTTAGTATTAGATATAAAAGTATATGTTTTATACAAATATCTTTAGAAAGAAAATTCTAAAAATATATTTATCATCATGTGACTAATATAGTTGATATCGAAATCTAATATTTGAAGAAAAAAATGGATTTAAATGTTGAGAAATAGTTAAAGTTTTTTATTTTCATTGTTTTAATTTTTTTTTTATTATGATAAATGTTATATTTTCCATGTTATAGTTTGACATTCTTTATTTGATATTACAAATGCCCATTATTTGATGTGTTTTCATGAATGATTAAATTTTGACGAAGTCAAATTAATGTAATGTGAAAACTTTTACTTTACTTTTAAACTTATTATATTCTCCCCATAATTAAAATTTGATTTGAGAAAAGTTTGTAAATATCTGTTTTGTAGATGATTTTTTTTAACGTATTTTTGTTGTACAAAATGAAATTGTCATATCTTTAGTTTTAATAACCACAAATTATCGTGTATTTTGTAAAAGTGATTTAGGGTGGTTAATTGATATGTTTGGGTCAAAGATCCCACATCGATTAATATGGTCGAGGAACAAACTATGTATTTTGTACATTAAAATGATTAATAAAATTAATAATCGTTGGTTGTGATATGACCATGATGGTAACAATGGGGGGATACGATTCCACAAGAGGGGGGGTTAAAGAGGGGTCCAAAGGGTTACCCATGTATATTAATCCAAGCCATTCTCATATTAAAGTTTACTTCCTTTGAAATATAAGAAATGTATTAAAGTGATGTAAGAGTGGTAAGTGTGAAAGGTCAACTCACAAAATTAATGTGAGCATGGGCTAAGTACAACCACATTTTGGAAAATGTGAGAGTAAATCTTGCATGAGAAGAAAAGGAAATTTGAATAGGTTATTAAAATAGTTTTTACATGTTGTTTTTGGGAAGTAAGAGGAGACTTGAGTGCTAGAAAACAACACCATCCATACTATGTTTGAGAATAGCCATGAGACAACTTATTTTTGTGCCAAAAGCAAGGTTGTATGATTGTATTTGATATTTCCTATTAAGGAAATGGCTCAAGATCCTTTAGAATCTTGTTGTAAGCACTCAAGAGAAGGTGATAGCTCTCGGATATTCCTATCCAATCGAGTGCATTGTAGCCCTGGAGGGTGTTAGGGACCTAACCTCTCTAACCCCTCATATAGGTAGAATAAGATATTTTCCATGTAATAAAGGTCGATATTAATACTTGGCCTAGTAATAAGGAAGAATAAATCAAATGTAAGAAGACCTAATAGAAGCTTCTCCTTCTAGAATGATCTTCCTCTAGATGTTTTTTTTGAGTAGATAGATTTAGTATAAATAGGAGTTGAGGGTATGAGAAGTTTTGTCTTGAAAATTATTGTAATAGAGCTCAGCTCTGTTGGAGGTTGCCCCTCAAATAGGAAAGTGAACATTGTTTCCTATCAATAAATGTATAATTTGGTGTTGTGGTTTCATATTCTATGTTGTTATGTTGTTATTCTCTGTAATATTTTATGTTTTTCTGTTGTTATAATAGATATGGTAACTTACAAGTGGTATTAGATCACTTTCCTTGGTAGAAAATTGTGGGTTATTTTTTTCCAAGGTAGAGATGTATTTCATTATCTTAAAGCTACAGATATCTATCGTTCAACGCACAAATCTATGTTCAGGGAAGCATACACGTAGGAACTATAAGTGGTACTTAAACACACATTGTTGGCCATCATTGAAACCCATGTTGGTACCCCTTCAAGTGGTAGCACATCAGACAACACCTATATACAAACTTACATAGATATCCTATAGCCCTCCGTAGATATGCACATATACGGAAGCCATAAACTTTTGTATATGTGCATATACAAAAGATTATCACTTTTGTATATGCGCATATACAAAAGAAGTTGAATTACGTATATGTGCATATTCAGAAGTGATCAACTTTCGTATATGCGCATATATCAAAGTGGTCAGATTCTGTATATGTGCATATATGGAAGCTAACCACTTTTGTATATGTGCATATATCGAAGTGGAAGACTTCCATATATGCACATACTTTCGTAAATGTGCATGTTCAAAATTGTTCAACTTCCATATATGCGCATATACTAAAGTGGTTGACTTTCATATATGCGAATACAGAAGTTGTTGACTTTCGTATATGTGCATATACGAAACTTGGTCGACTTCCATATATGCGCATATACAAAATTAGGCCACTTTCGTATATACGGAAGCCCTCTACTTCTGTATATGAGCATATACGGAAGGTGTCTTCCATATATGGGAATTTCTGGAAGTGGTTGGCTTCCATATATGCACATAAACAGAAGTGGTCATCTTTCGTATATGCGCATATACAAAAGCTGACCACTTCTGTATATGTGCATATATGGAAGCTAACCACTTCTCTATATGTGCATTTATAAAGGCCACCCACTTTTGTTTATGTGCATATACAGAAGTCATTGACTTCCATATATGTGCATATACGAAAGTGGTCGGCTATCTTACATGCGCATATATAGAAGTGGTCGGCTTCTTTATATGCGCATATACAGAAGTGGTCGAATTTTGTATATCCGCAGACTTCCGTATATGCGTATATTCAGAAGTGGTAAGATTTTGTATATGCGATATAAGGAAGTGGTCAAATTTTGTATATGTGAATACGAAAGTGGTTGAATTTCATATATGCGCATATCCGGAAGTTGATCGGCTTCCATATATTTTCATATACAAAAGTAGGCCACTTTCATATGTACGAAAGTCTCCTACTTCCGTATATGAGCATATGGAAGGTGTCTTCCATATATGGGAATTTCTGGAAGTGGTCGGCTTCCATATATGCACATATACAAAAGTTGTCATCTTCCATATATGTGCATATGCAAAAAATGACCACTTCTGTATATGCACATATATGGAAGCTGACCACTTCTATATATGCACATATACAAAAGCCTGCCACTTCTATATATGCGCATATATGGAAGCTGACCACTTCCATATATGTGCATATACATAAGCTGTTGACTTTCGTATATGAGTAAACTTCCATATATACGCATATTCAAAAGTGGTCATATTTCATATATTCTCATATACATAAGTGTTCAACTTCCATATCTGTGCATATTCGGGAGAGGTTAGCTTCCATGGTCATATTCTGAATAAGCGCATATACGGAAGTGTGCACATATACGGAAGTTAGCTACTTCCATATATGTGCATATACAGAAGCCAACCACTTATGTATATGCACATATATGGAAGTTGACCACTTTTGTATATGTGTATATATGGAAGTCAACCACTTATGTATATGCGCATATACAAAAGTTGACCACTTCTGAATATGTGCACATACAGAAGTCTGCATATCTGTAAGTCAACCGCTTTTGTATATGAACATATACATAAGTGGTTAGTTTACGTATATGCGCATATACGGAGGTGGTGAGATTACATATATGTTCATATACATAAGTGGTAGGCTTATGTATATGCACATATATAGAAGTGGTCAGCTTCCATATATGCACATATAGAGAAGTGGTCGTCTTCCGTATAGGTCGGCTTCTGTATATGTGCATATACGGAAGACGACCACTTATGTATATGTGAATATATGGAAGCCGACCACTTCCATAAATTTCCATATATGGAAGCCACCTTATGTATATGCCCATATACGAAAGTAGTGGGTTATTGTATGTATAAAAGTGGCCTACTTTTGTATATGCACATATACAAAAGCCGACTGACTTCTTTATATGCGCATATATGAAAGTCATCCACTTATGTATTCACATATATGAAAGTCGACCATTTATGTGTATGCGCATATAAAAAATTTGACCACTTCCAAATATGCACATATACAGAAGTTTGCACATATACGGAAGTTAGTCACTTCCATATATGAACATATATAAAAGTATGCGCATATACAGAAGTCAACCACTTTCATATATGTGCATATACATAAGCCAACCACTTCTTTATATGTGCATATACCCGAAGATGACCACTTATGTATATGCGCATATCTGGAAGCTGACCACTTTCGTATATGTGGATATATGGAAGTTATCCACTTTCGTATATGCACATATACATAAGTGGTCGGCTTTCGTATATGCGCATATACGGAAGTGGTCATCTTTCGTATATGCGCATATACATAAGTGGTCAACTTTTGTATATACGCATATACAAAAGTGGCCAGTTTCTATATATGTGCATATACATAAGTGGTCAGCTTCTGTATATGTGCATATACAAAAGATGACCACTTTTGTATATGTGTATATATGGAAGTCGACCACTTCCAGAATTTCCCATATATGGAAGCCACCTTACATATATGTTCATATACGGAAGTAACAGGATTCTTTATATACAAAAGTGCCCTACTTTTGTATATGTGCATATACATAAGTCAACTGACTTCTATATATGCATATATACGAAAGTAAGCCACTTCTATATTCGCATATACAAAAGTAGACCACTTCCATATATGCGGATATACGAAAGTTGACCACTTCGGAAGTTTACGCATATACGAAAGTCTGCACATTTACAGAAGTCATTCACTTCTATATATGCGCAAATATAGAAGTGGTCAGCTTTTGTATATGCGTATATGTGCATATTCAAAAGTGGTCAGCTTCTGTATATTTCCATATACATAAGTGGTCATATTTTGTATATGCGCATATACAGAAGTCATCCACTTCCGTATATGTGCATATACGGACGCTGAAAACTTCCGAATATGTGCATATATGAAAGTCAACAACTTTCATATATGCGCATATACGAAAGTGGTCAGCTTCTATATTTGTGCATATGCAAAATTGGTCGTCTTTTATATATGCGCATATATAGAAGTGATCGGCTTCTGTATATATGCATATATGAAAGACGGCCACTTATGTATATGTGCATATATGGAAGCTGACCACTTCCATAAATTCTCATATATGGAAGTCACCTTTCATATATGCTCATATACAGAAGTAGTGGGCTTCTGTATATACGAAAATGGTCTACTTTTATATATGTGCATATACAGAAGCCAACCGACTTCTATATATTTGCATATACGGAAGCCCACCGACTTTTGTATTTCTACATATACGAAAGTCGGCCATTTATGTATTCACATATATGAAAGTTGACCACTTCCGTATATTCACGTATACAAAAGTGACCACTTTCGTATATGGTCACTTCCATATATGCACATATACGGAAGTTGACCACTTCTGAATATGCACATATACAAAAGTTTATGCATATACAGAAGTCATCCACTTCTATATATACACGTATACAGAAGTTGACCACTTTCGAAAATGTGCATATACAGAAGTCATCCAACTTCTGTATATGCCCATATATGGAAATTGACCATGGGCATATATAGAAGTGGTCAGCTTCCATATATGGGCATATAAGGAAGTTGGCCACTTCTATATATGTGCATATACAGAAGTGGTTGACTTCTATATATGCGCAAACTTATGTATATGCACATATTCATAAGTGGTCAACTTCTGTATATGTGCATATATGGAAGTGACCACTTTCGTATATGCGCATATACGGAAGTCAGCCACTTCCACATATGTGCATATACGTAAGCGGTCAACTTCCATATATGCGCATATAGGGAGGTCAATCACTTTTGTATATGCGCATATACAGAAGCTGACCACTTCTGTATATGCACATATACGGAAGCTGACCACTTTCGAATATGCACATAAACAGAAGTTAACCACCTATGTATATGCACATATACATAAGTGGTCAAATTTTGTATATGTGCATATACAGAAGTGGTCAACTTCTGTATATGTGCATATATGGAAGTTAACCACTTCGATATAACTCATATACAGAAGTTGACCAACTTATGTATATGTGCATATACAGAACTGGCCAACTTATGTATATGTACATATGTGGTAGTTAGCCACTTCCATATAGTGCATATACGAAAGTCGACCGACTTCTGTATATGCGCAAATACAGAAGTTGACCACTTTTGTATATTGCGCATATATGAAAGTGGTATACTTTCTATATGAGAATACGAAAGTG
>JASDQU010371341.1:64384-84827 GCA_032191745.1 Picea mariana | reverse complement strand
ACGGTCATTTTAGGCATATAAATACAAGCATGCAATTCGTTATTTCCAATTCAAAGAACAAGGAATAAAAACACTTATCAGAACCATAAGGCACGATGCGACTAATGAAAGGGGTGCTCGTTTCCACCCAACCATAGGCTCAATCACTCCCAGTGGATATATCACTGGCCACCCCCGAGATTAGGCCACAATGCTTTGAGATTCAATCTCTCACTTCCATCTCAACAAAAGTTAGGGACGAAGGTTACTCTCCTTCTCCTTACATAGGAATAGACAAGGATGAAAGTTACTCTCCTTCTCTTGAATCAGTCTCTATCCTTTGTAATCAGAACTCACTTTTTTCTTTCAAAACCTCCTTGGACCCAAGAGTTTCCTCTCTCGTCTCTTCATTCCTTACAGGTCTCCCTCTGTCCACCACCATGCTTCCTTTCTTTCCTTCCTCAGCAAGATTGTGTGTGTCTCGAATACCTAGTTCGTGGTCAAATCCATAAGCCTTACAGATGGGCGATCTACCCCATCCCCTCATTAACTGTTGAGGAGATCTTCCCACCTACCAACCTAACTGTAATTCATTTCGGGTCAGAAGGTTGTACTGATCTTGAGAAATTAAAACCAGCATAGTACTGGTTCGGTGGAGGTTAACACAACCATTCTGAGTCCCCTCCACCACCTTTTCATTAGTAATCATGGTCTTTCTCAGCAAATCCCCTTCTCAGTAGTTATGCAAGACATTTCCATTATCCATTAAACTAACAAGATTTACATTCATCAACCTTCTACACAAGTTCCATCAAATCAAGCATTCACACTTTTAAGTTTTCCATAGTTCCTTGACCCATATAGTTATATTTACAGACTGGGGGAAACAGGGTGTTACAACTCTGTGGAAACACAAGCTATATGCCAACTTGGAAAAATGCTCTTTTGGCATGAGCAGGGTCCAATACTTGGGCTACATTGTTGATGAGCATGGGGTACATGTTGATCCAGCTAATATCCAAGTCATCCTTTATTGGTCAGCCCCGACCACACTAACCGAGCTTCGGAGCTTCTTGGGACTGGCCAACTTCTACTAACGGTTCGTGTTTGAATTCTCCCATATTGCATGGGCCCTCAGTCAGGTGACCAAGGGAGGTGGTAGGGCCAAGTTCATGTGGGGAAAATAACAAAAATGAGCATTCGATGATCTGAAGAATCGCTTTTTCTTGGCTCCAGTACTCGCCTTGCCTGATTTGCAGCAATCATTCGAGATTGCGATTGATGCATATGACTATGTTGTAGGCACAGTTCTCACTCAACACAGTCATCTGGTGGCATACCATAGTGAAACACTCTAATATATTGTATGGAAATACCCCACCTATTAAAAGGAAATGTATTCCATCATACAAGTCTGTCGTCAATGGAAACATTACATTCTAGGAAAGGAGATGATCATCTGCACTGATCACAAGCCTTTGCAGTCCATACAGACACAAGGGAAATTGAAAAACGACCACCATTAGAAGTGGTACACCTACATGAAGCAGTTCCATCTCAGCATCAAGTATAAGACAAGATCTCAAATCATGTCACTGACCGCCTCAATTGACCTCCTGTGGTTTCCCTCACCATTGTGCTCCATTCTTGTGGACATGAGGCATCTGAGTGGCCCGAAATTTATCAGCAATATCTGAACTTCACCACCACCTATAAGCTCTTGGGTACAGGCACGACTTTCACCAATTTTTACATTCAGGAAAAACTATTATGCCATATGGGCCATATCTGTGTTCCTACAAGTGATTGTGCAAAGATGATTTGGGAATCCCACTACAGTCGTATGGTAGGAAATTTTGGCATGGATAAAATTGTGTCCGTTCTTCAGAAACATTTTTATTGGCCAAAACTTTGATAGGACGTCAGCAAGTATATCAGATATTTCACTGCCTATGCCATTTCCAAGCCATCCATCAAGAAGAAAGTCTTATACACCCCTATTCCTACTCATGAGAAGCCATGGGAATCCATTTCAATGGATTACATGTTTGGCCTTCCATCCACCAAGTAAGGCAATGACTGCATATTTGTGGTCCTTGATCGGTTTTCAAAGATGGCCATCCTCACAACCTACAAGAAGAATATCACAGCAACAAATACTACCAAGATCTTCTTCAAATGAGTGTGGTTCCATTTTGGGATACAATAGACCATCATCTCTGACCGGGACAACAGGTTCCTCATCACGGTTTGGTCGAGTCTCTGGTCACTGTGGACACCAACCTCACTAAATCCACTTCTTTCCACCCCCAAACAGATCGACAAACATAGGTCATCAATCGGATGATTGTGCACATCCTGCGAATGTACAACTCTAAGCATCCACGTACATGGGATGAGAGTCTCCCCTATGTTCAACACAATTACAGCAGGTCTCTCCATTTTAGGTGGGGTCAGGATTCCAACCCATGGGTCCCATTGATGTTTCACTACCGCTTGCCACCACATAGAAAAAATCTTCCCATGTTCAATCTCATACCGAAAAAGCCACCAGATTCATTGAGCGTATTCAACACATCCGCCAACAGGTCCAGGAGATTTTGTAGAAATCCAATGCTAAGTACAAGCAACACCATGATAAACATAGGGTGCCACAACAATTTCAAGTTGGAGGCAAAGTTTTGTTACATTTGCAGAAGGAGTGTCTCACAGGGATCCATCGGGAGCTCTGCCCACTTCATTATGGGCCTTACACTATCACCAAGGATGTGGGTAGCAATTCTTTTGAGTTCAACACTCCACCCTTCCTTAGCATCCACCCAATGTTCAATGTGGACCTCCTACAACCATATTTTCCACTATTATTGGACACCTCAAAGATTGCAAAACAGTTGACACCAACAGAGCTCAACCCTGACTGCATGGAACAAGCATCCACTAACCAGATAATGGACACACAAGTCAAGGGCACTCGCCAACAACGAATCCAGCTTTATTAGGTTGTTAAGGTAGGGCATCTCTTCCACCAAGGCAAGGGGCTCACCTGGGGCCAAATCCAACAAAATTTTCCTCACCTAATGAAATCAACTCAACGCAATGGAGACCATTGCTTACTAAGGGGGTAGGATTGATCCAAGTGGATATCGGTGGCCACCCACCTATTCCAACTACCTCCTCTTGCTCATTTTTAGCTCAACACGTTCTTCTGTACTTCTTTGTAATTGTGGGTTCTACATTTTTGGGGATGTCTAAAGTCTTAAACATATTCCAGGTGGACACTGGTGGCCTCTCACTTAATCCAACTGGCTTATTTTGTATGTTTTCATGTCAGCACATCTTGTTGTACTTCCATGGTCATTTTGGATCCCTAAATAGTGTTTTTTTGTCTTGTGATGCAGGAGAATTGTTGGCAAGCGCACATAGGCAGGACCACTCAACATGTGAGAGTTCTTCCAGAAATTCAATGTGGTAAATTACAACCGATTTTGGAATTCGTCTCCACTGAGTGCCAGAATTCACCTTTGGAGGCACGCTTGAACCGGTGCCGAATTTTACCCTTTGAGGCAAGTTTTGAAATTGCAAACAGAGTAGGAGTTTCCACTTCAGCTATGGAATGCGACTGAACTAAGATAGTGTAGGATGAATTTTAGAGTAGGAAAGTAGCCAGGGGAAACCCTAGAAACATTTTTTAGTTATGTAGAAGTTTGTACACCCAGTTAGAGAGAGTTGCAACACAGAGAGAAATTAGTTGTAAGAGAGAATTGTGGTTTAAGCAGGAGATCTCAGTTTTTGAGTTACTATAATTTTGAATGTATTATGTAGCCATTGGGCACTTGTGAATATAACAGAATGGAAAATTGATCCAAATGTATGGTGTGTGGACTGTGTGCATTTTCCTATCATTTCTGTTTACATGAACAAGTGGATGGAACTGTGAGTTTTTCCAGTTTCAATTGTTTCTCTTCATTGGAAGCTCTGCAAGGTGTGCATCGAGCTAGAGAGGAACGTAACAAGATCAGGAGGAATTTCTCTACGAGAAATATCGTGGATCTGAGTTACCAAAATCCCTTAAACTCAAGGAGTGCACGGGAAATCAAAGTCTGAACGAGACAAAGCTCAGGAGGGATAACACTTCGGAAAGTGTTATCAAGATCCAGGAAATCATTCTCTGGAAGGAACGAAGACTGAGTCCTTGAAGACTTAGAAAATATTCTAAGTCTGAAGTGAGTAAAACCTTAGGAGGAAGAACGTTGTCGAGCATTGGATCACGGTGGAAGATCCCGTAGACCGTCCGATTTGAGGGAGAAGTGCAGGCTTTAACGCTGCGTAGATCTGAGAGGAGAGACCCCAAAGATCTAAACGGACGGTGGAGATTACTTGAGGAGAAACGTCGAAAACCCGCCAGCCATTAGATAAGGTGGAGATGCGAGGAGGTTAGCGGGGAGGGATTTTTGACGTCCAAAGCTCAGGAGGAATAGTGACCATCGATCTCAAATAGATCTGCACTGTTGGTCCATTTCATGACTTCGGATACCGCAAGTTGGAAGGACAGAGATCCTTGTCTCTCAAAACCCTGAATCGTGAAATAGTGAAATAGCGAGGTCGAACATGGATCGTAGATCCTAGGGATTATTGTGAGCCATTGATAGAACGCCAAGTCACTTCGACGTTTTGGTATTTTGACATTTCGACAACCGGGGATTCCAAGGAGCAGAGATATCCCTTGCACCCATATTTCGCGAAACGCGTAAACCCGAAAGAATAGGCGCTGGGACATTTTTGCATTTCGACAACCAGGGATTCCAAAGAGCAGAGATATCCCTTGTACCCTGATTTCACTAAACATGAAAACTTGAAGGAATAGGCATTGGGACATTTCGGCATTTCGACAATTGGGGATTCCAAAGAGTAGAGATATCCCTTGTACCCTGATTTTGCTAAACGTGAAAACCTGAGGGAATAGGCGCTGGGACATTTCGGCATTTCGGCAACCGGGGATTCCAAAGAGCAGATATATCCCTTGCATTCTGATTTCGTGAAACATAAAAATCTGAAGGAATATGTGTTGGGACATTTCGGCATTTCGGCAACTGGGGGTTCGAAGGACGAAGGGATGGGACGCTTGACTTGTGAAGTCCTGGCCCACGATATTTTGACATTTCGACAATCGAGGGTTCGAAGGACGAAGGGATGGGACGCTTGACTTGTGAAGTCCTAGTCCATGATATTTCGGCATTTCAGCGACCGGGGATTCGAAGGACAAAGGGACGGGACACTTGACTTGTGAAGTTTCGGTCTATGAAAAGCACCCTTTTTGGCTTAGCACAAGGTCATGGCTCTTGGTCATGTGTTGTGGGAGCTCACGCTTGGTGCTTGGAAAAGCCAACTGAGCATTTGTGGGGGACCTGTGTGTTCATTCGAAGGATTCCAGTTTGGAACCAGAAGAGCCATTTCGGCTCCGGAATCATAAGATCCTGATCGGGAGGTCACGCAGCCCTTAAGAGGGATAGGGGGTCTGCATCAGGTGGTATCAGAGCCTAAGTTTTTCGTCTGTAGACTTCAGGTGAAGGAGGAAAAGAAGGAGACAGAGAACTCGGAGCTGTACTCTGTGTGTGACAGATAGTCGACATAATGCCACCAAGAAGACGAGATCCATATTTAGCCAACCGTGTTGTAGAGAGGGAGATGCGATAGCTTCGCACCCGATTGGAAATAATGGAAGCAACACAGATAAGATCACCTAACGTTGGGGATGTTAGTGATGCAGAAAGTGAAGAAGTTGAGGTTGAAGAAGCTGTAGGAGAGGATGTTGCAGAAGAGCGTTTGTTGAGAGGAGATGTCAGATTGGGAGGCAGAGCTAAGATAGAGGTCCCCATGTATGAGGGAAATCTAGATGCTGAAGAACTGTTGGACTGGATAAGGTCCATGGACAAACACTTCGACTATGAAGATGTCGATGAGGAGAAGAAGGTGAAGCAGGCAGTCACCTAACTAAAAGGGCATGGAGCACTGTGGTGGGACGAACTGTAGGCTGAGAGGAGAAGTAAAGGAAAACAGAGGATAAAGAGTTGGGACAGGATGGTAGCCAAACTGAAGGCTAATTTCATACCCAAAAATTACCAGATCAATCTGTTCAGGAAGCTACAGAACCTGAGACAGAAAGGGATGACAGTCAAGGAGTACACCGAGGAGTTCTACTGATTGAACATCAGAACTGGACAAAGGGAGAGAGACGAAGAAAGAGTCACCAGATATATAAATGGCTTTAGATATGAAATCCAGGACAAGCTTAGCATGATGTCAGTGAGGACTATGGAAGATGCTTATCAGCTTGCGCTGAAGGCAGAGGAGAAGCTGGCCAGAAAACAAAACCAACGAGGAAGAGGTAAAGGCGCAATCCCAAGTAAAAGCAAGGGATTTAACCATGATAGAGCACATTAGTCTAAGGACAAGGCTGAGAAGCCACACAATCACTAAGAACGAGGAGGAGTTTCATGAAGGAGATAGAGTGGTGGAAGAAACTCTTCTAGAGGAAGAGGAAGAGAAGGAGTAAGATGTTATGCATGTGGAAAGACAAGATACATGTCTTGGGAATGCCTCGAGAAAAATAAGGAAGGAGGAGAAGCTCACATTTCAGAAGCACAATGAAGAGATGTTGAGGCAGAAGGAGCAGAGGATGGAGCATCCCTAATGTTGAGAAAAGTTCTCTTGAAACCGGAGGCAGAAATTGAAAAGCCAATGCAGAGAAATAGTCTCTTCAGGACAACTTGCAAGACTAAGGATAAAGTATGCAAGGTGATCATTGACAGTAGGAGTACTGACAACCTAATATCCACAGAGATGGCAGAGAAATTGGAGCTGAAGACAATTGCACATCCAAGGCCATACAGAGTCTCATGGCTGCAAAAAGGACACCAGGAATGATCACTAAACAATGCCTGGTTGAAATTAAAATAGAAGGATATAAAGATGAAATCCCATGTGATGAAATCCCCATGGATGTATGCCACATTTTGTTGGGAAGACCATGGCATTTTGACAGAAATGTCATTCACGATGGAAGGAAGAATACATATACATTGGAGAAGAATGGTAGGACGCATATGTTGCTGCCAATGGAGGAGAAGAGAGCGAAAGAGGAAGCTAGCACACACATACTTCTCATGAGTGGGAAGGAACTCCTGAAATAATTCAAGGAAGAATAGGAGATGCAGTTCGTTGTGGCGAGGAAGCCTAGAGTCATCCTTACGAGTACATCAGTGGATGATTTACCTGAAGAAGTTCAGGAGCTGCTGGATAATTTTGTTGATATAGTGGTGGATGAGCTAAGGAACTCATTGCTTCCCATTAGGAGTATCAGTCATCATATTGACTTGATACCAGGAGAAAACCTACCAAACAAAGAAGCATACAGATTAACACCTTGAGAGAATGAGGAGGTGAGGAACCAAGTCCAAGACTTGTTGGATAAGGGTTTAGTCGGAGAAAGCTTGAGCCCATGCGCAGTACCAACTATGTTAAGCCCAAAGAAAGATGGAGAATGGAGAATGTGCATAGACTTGAGATCCGTCAACAAGATCACCATGAGGTACAGATTTCCTTTACCGAGAATGGATGACTTAATGGATTCCTTAAGTGGAGCAAATTTATTTTCCAAGATAGATATGAAAAGTGGATATCACCAGATGAGGATGAGAGAAGGTGATGAATGGAAAACAACCTTTAAGACGAATGAAGGTCTGTATGAGTGGTTGGTTATGCCATTTGGCTTAACGAATGCCCCGAACACTTTTATGAGGCTGATAAATGAAATTCTAAAAGATTTCATTGGTAAGTTCGTGGTTGTATATCTGGACGATATATTGATCTTTAGCAGGACTAAAGAGGAGCGTTTGAGGCACTTAATGCTAGTAATGAGGAGGCTACAGCAGGAGAAGTTGCTGATCAATTTGAAGAAGTCCTCTTTTATGAAGACTGAACTCATCTATTTGGGTTTCATGATCTCTTCGAATGAACTGAAGATGGATCTAGAGAAGGTGAAATCGATCAGACAATGGTCATCACCAAGAAGCATGTTCGAGGTAAGGAGCTTCCATGGATTAGCGAGCTTCTATAGGAAGTTCATTAGAGACTTTAGTGGGATTTGTGCACCCATGATGGATACAGTAAAGAAGCGGCACAATTCTTTTAAATGGACAGAGGAAGCTGAAAGGAGCTTCAATATACTGAAGGAGAAGATAACAAAACAACCAATTCTGGTCTTGCCGAATTTTGGGAAGACATTTCAAGTAAGATGTGACGCAAGTGGAGTTGCAATAGGAGCAGTTCTGAGTCAGGACAATCGACCTGTTGCATATTTCAGTGAGAAGTTGAATGAGACTAAGAGGAAATACTCCACATATGACAAGGATTTCTATACCATAATTCAAGCATTGAAGAAATGGAGACATTATCTTGTCCCACAAGAGTTTGTCTTGTACAGTGATAACCAAGCTTTACAATTCATAACCTGACAAGAAAAACTAAATCAGAGGCATGCAAAATGGGTTGAATTTATGCAAAATTTTACTTTTGTCATAAAACATATTGTTGGGAATGATAACAAGGTCGTTGATGCATTAAGCAGGATATGTTTGATCATGCAGGAATTCCAGGTGAAGACCTTGGGGTTTGAACACCTCAAGGACATGTATCATGATGATGTAGATTTCAAGGAGGCATATGAGGCATGTGCTAATCCTGTGTTGAGAGATAGGAGTCAGTGGACAGAATACATGATTCAGGAAGGACTGTTGTTCAGAGGACATCAGTTGTGCATACCAAAATGCTCAATAAGGGATAATCTTCTAAAGGAAAAACACAGCAGAATATTGGTTGGACATTTCGACCATGATAAAATCTTCGCACAGTTGAGAAACTCATACTATTGGCCAGTTATGAGAACAGAAGTGATAAATTTTGTGAACAAATGTAGAATCTGCCAACATGCTAAGGGGAAAAGGCAGAACACTGGGTTGTATCAACCATTGCCAATACCAGAGAGGCCTTGGGATGCAATAAGCATGGGTTTTGTGTTGGGATTGACAAGAACACAAAGAGGATTTGATTCCATATTTGTGGTGGTGGATAGATTTTCAAATATGGCACATTTCATCCCATGCTAGAAGACCAGTGACACAATGCATGTTGCAAATCTGTTTTTCAAAGAATTTGTGAGACTTCATAGCCTACCCAGGAGCATTGTCTCAGACAGAGACACAAAATTTGTTGGTCACTTTTGGAGGACATTGTGGAAGAAGATGGGGACAGATTTGTCCTTCAACTCATCTTATCACCCTCAAACAGATGGGTAGATTCAAGTGGTAAATAGAAGTTTGGGGAATTTATTAAAGAGTCTAGTTACTGAAAATCATAACTAGTGGGATCAGATTCTGCCACAAGCAGAATTTGCATACAATGACACACCAAACAAGAGCACTGGAAGGAGCCCATTCCAAATACTCTATGGAATGCAACCCAGGGGAGTGTCTGAGTTAAGGGACTTGTAACAGGGAGAGATCAAAAGCATTGGAGCAGAGGATTTTGCTGCTAAAATGCAGAGACTCCATAGTTGGATCAAAGAAAAATTACAGAGTTCTAACCAGAAATACAAGCACATAGTTGATCAGCATTGCAGGGAACTTCAATTTGAAGTGGGAGATCAGGTTTTAGCACATCTCGGGAAGGAAAGGTTCCCTAGAGGAACATATAACAAATTGAAGATGAAGAAGATAGGACCTTGTAATATGTTGAGGAAGTTTGATGCAAATGCCTATGAGATCAAGCTACCAGATGGTGTGGGAATTTCACCCATATTCAATGTCTCAGACCTGTACCCTTACAAGAAAGACGACACAGAAGGATCAGAAGATCAAGGAAAGATTTAGTGGGAGAAGCAGACGCCTGTGGCAGAGAAGCTACAGATGGAGAAGATTCTGGATTAGAGGATTGGCAAGAAGACCAGGAGGAAGACTTATTTTGAGTATCTGGTCAAATGGAAGGGATGCCCAATAGAAGATGTCGATTTGGAAAATGAAGCTGCTATCCAGAAGCAGGGAAATTCAGTAGAGGAGCTCATGGACAGGAGTCCATGAATTTTTGTCAAGGGGAGTATGATGTAGGAGCATTGTTGGCAAGTGCACAGAGGCAGGACCACTCAACATGTGAGAGTTCTTCCAGAACTTCAACTTGAGTAGTTACAACCGATTTCAGAATCCGCCTCCGCTTAGCACCAGAATTCACCTTTGGAGGCATGCTTGAACCAGTGCTGAATTTTACCCTTTGAGGCAAGTTTTGAAATTGTAAACAGAGAAGGAGTTTCCACTTCGGCTATGGAATGCGACTGAACTAAGATAGCGTAGGATGAATTTTAAAGTAGGAAAGTAGCCAGGGGAAACCCTAGAAACATTTTTGAGTTATGTAGAAGTTTGTACACCCAGTTAGAGAGAGTTGCAATACAGAGAGAAATTAGTTGTAAGAGAGAACTGTGGTTTAAGCAGGAGATCTCAGTTTTTGAGTTACTTTAATTTTCAATGTATTATGTATCCATTGGGCACTTGTGAATATAACAGAATGGAAAATTGATCCAAATGTATGGTGTGTGGACTGTGTGAATTTTCCTGTCATTTTTGTTTACATGAACAAGTGGATGGAACTGTGAGTTTTTCCAGTTTCAATTGTTTCTCTTGATTGGAAGCTCTGCAAGGTGTGCATCGAGCCAGAGAAAAACGTAAGGATATCATGAGGAATTTCTCTGCGACAAATACTGTGAATCTGAGTTATCGAAATCCCTCAAATGCAAGGAGTGCATGGGAAATCGAAGTCTGAACTAGACAAATCTCAGGAGGGATAATGCTTTGGAAAGTGTTATAGAGATCCAGGAACTCATTCCCTGGAAGGAACGAAGACTAAGTCTTCGAAGACTTAGAAAATCTTCTAAGTATGAAGTGAATAAAATCTCAAGAGGAAGAGCGTCGTCGAGCAATGGATCGTGGCGGAAGATCCCGCAGACTTTAACACTGCGTAGATTTGGGAGGGGTGACCCCAAATATCTAAACGGACGGTGGAGAGTCCTTGAGGAGAAACACCGAAACCCCACCAGCCATTGGATAATGTGGAGCTGCAAGGAGGTTAGTGGCGAGGGATTTTTGACGTCCAAATCTCAGGAGGAATAGTGGCCATCGATCTCAAATAGATCTGGACCGTTGGTCCATTTTGAGATTTCGGATACCACGAGTTGGAAGGGCAGAGATCCTTGTCTCTCAAAACCTCAAATTGTGAAATAGTGAAATAGTAAGGTCGGACGTGGACCATAGATCCCAGGGATTATTGTGAGCCATTGATCGAACGCCAAGGCACTTCAGCGTTTCGGCATTTCGGCATTTCGGCAACTGGGGATTCCAAGGAGTAGAGATATCCCTTGCACCCAAATTTCGCGAAACGTGAAAACCCAAAAGAATAAGCGCTGAGACATTTCGGCATTTCAAAAACCGGGGATTCCAAAGAGCAGAGATATCCCTTGTACCCTAATTTCGCTAAACGCGAAAACCCGAAGGAATAGGCGCTAGAACATTTCGGCATTTCGAAAACCAAGGATTCCAAAGCGCAGAGATATCCCTTGTACCCTGATTTCACTAAACGTGAAAACCCGAAGGAATAGGCGCTAGGACATTTCGACATTTTGGTAACTAGAGATTCCAAGGAGCAGAGATATCCCTTGCATTCTCATTTTGTGAAATGCGAAAACCCGAAGGAATAGGTGTTGGGACATTTCGGCATTTCAGCAACTGGGGGTTCGAAGGACGAAGGGAAAGGACGCTTGACTTGTGAAGTCCCAGCCCACGATATTTTGGCATTTTGGAAACCGGGGGTTTGAAGGATGAATGGATGGGATGCTTGACTTGTGAAGTCCCGATCCATGATATTTCGGCATTTCGATGATCGGGGATTCGAAGGACAAAGGGATGGGACACTTGACTTGTGAAGTTCTGGTCTACAACAAGCGCCCTTTTTGGCTTAGCGTAAGGTCATGACTCTTGGTCGTGTGTTGTGGGAGCTCATGCTTGGCGCTTGGAAAATCCAACGTGGGGGACCTGTGTATTCATTCGAAGGATTCCAATTTGGAACCAGAAGAGCCATTTTGGCTCTGGAATCAGAAGATCCTAACCAGGAGGTTGCGCAACCATTAAGAGGGATAGGGGGTTTTCATCAGCTCGCCATATTCAAACTGTAGACAAAGTCAGAGTTTGACAGCAGAATGTGTATTTCTCTGAAATACCTTTCCAATGGGCTATCACATGCCTAAAACGGAGGTCATATGCAAAAGTTACGACCCCGATAAGTTGAGGTACCAACTTACCCATAGGGGCCCACATGACTTTTGGCGTTTCACCTTCTAGGGTTAGGTTTTTTGATGTCTAGGGTTTTGGAATTCATGAGTAGTATCAAAAATGCCTTTGGAGCCTCATTGTAATCATTCTGCTCAGGCGAATTCATGTAGCAGCCACATCTCTTCTCAAAGATAGCTACCACCACTTGAGCAAGTGTTTTAGTTCTACAGTTTTACAGTTTCATCCTATTTCATTTATTCAATAGAAGATATCGTTCACTAGATATCTTTGTTGTTCTTCATATCTATGTGTTTATTGTATTCAGTCTGTTAATCAGTTCGTTCCACTCCTAAATATGGATCAACTTAAAAAAAAATCCATTCCTTTTGAATCCATGAGGAGCATGTTCATTGTAATAGGTCATCCATCTTTAATCTTTTTTCAAAAATCCATGAGATTGAATGCCATATTAGAACATAGGTAACAAAAATTATGGGGTCTTTAGTGGTATTGAAGAAGCAACTAGCAGTGGTGGAAGCCAAGTTTAATCTCCTTCGAAACTTGTCTCTTAACTTGCGCAAGGGAAACTAGTCAATGGCCTCAAATCAAATGCTCTCAGACAACTTGTTTAGGAGAGAATTTGAGGAAGATACTGTGAACTAGTTTGACGAGGAGATGATAAATTTGAACCAACAAATACAACCGACATGCATAGGTTTGGACGCTGCTACTAGTCATTATGCTCTTTATTAGTTTGTAGGGATTTGTAGTAGGGAATGTTTATGGACAATAAACATAAAATAACTCTGCAGTCTCTTGCTATAATTTTTATCACTATAATTTACCGAGTTACTATTTTAAAAATATAAATATAAATGTTGAAAAAATAGTTGTACTTTAATTAACAAGATTAAGCTAAGTATACATTTTAAAAAAAAAGTTTAGATAAAAATGTTTATTTTCCAATTATTTAAAATGTTAAAATTTAAGATAGATAAAAATTTCACTCAAAAGTTATAATAAGCATAGTTTGTAACTTCAAATGTAACCTCTTGATGGGCTATATATACTTTATTAATAATAATAATCATAAACATTGCGCCAAGTTTTCATAGAAAGAATCTCCAAGTGTTAAAAATGACAATATAAAATTTTAGATACAATCACATAATCAAACATTTTGCAAACACCCATATAAGAGAGGATGTAATCTATATATCCATATAATGCACATGAGCACTACATCTTATATTTATATTTTGAGCGTACCTTGGGAGTTGTGTTCATTCTCAATATCATTAGAAAATATTAAATTGTTATAGATCTTGAGGCCTTTGTTGAAGGATGATAATTTTATCAAAGTGCTATAAAAGAAATGAAGAGACCCTACTTATTTTATAGGCCTATAGGAACATGACAATTTAGCATGACTGCATCCATTGCTTATTATTTAGGCTAATATGTTTATGATTTAAGCTTCCCAAGATCCATAAGTCCCCAGTGGATAAGTCTGATAATATAAAAATTTATGTTATCTTCTATCTAGGTTTCTTAAGAATCCTACCCAGCTTAAAAAATGTTGTTCTCAACATTAATGCTAAAAAGGATATGTCTCGTTGATCTTGGGCTTGGGATGAGGTAGGGGGAAATATAGCTATGGTGCATTCTCAAAATATTTGCAAAGTATTATCACATTGATGTCAATTTAGCTATAAACAATAAGTAGAATGTGAAAGAGTGTGATAGATAAAGATGCATAAAATTGGGAAAATGAGGATTTTTGTTTTAGAAAACAAAGGAGTGAATGAAGATTTGATGATGTTGAAAATTGAATTAACAAAATCACTACTCTCATTGTTGTAATCCCAATTTTAGGTTTTGTGATGCTAACAAGGTTCATTTTGTACAAGTTCATATCTAAATTTAATCAATAAGATTCAAGTTAGAAAATTTCACCAAGATCAATAGAGATTTTAATCCCAAACATAATCATTAAATAGTTTTATGTGAAATAAAGAAAAAATGTGCATTATCTTTATGATTAGTTTGACCAAATTTGAGAAAAAATGGTGGATTGTTGAGAAATTTTCATTTGATTCTTAATCATTTGTTTTGTTTCCATTATCTATTGTATTAGTGAGGATGCATTGAATTACAAAAAAAGTGGTTGAGAGGCATGCCAATGTGTTGAAATAATAATTTCATATTAGATACCAAAGCTATAACTATGTCATGAATTTTAAGAGGAAAACACATAACACTATGAATGCAATAAAGTAATTATGAATCAACATTTTAGATACAATTAAGAGATGGAATATGTGAACAAAAAAAGGTAGAGGTGACCTAATTTCCTTGGGTTTGCTCAATGCCTATTGGTTTCTCTTCAAAATTGACATTGAACAACTCATTTGTAATTGATCTCAATGATAAGGTCACAATGTCATTACAATTTACCTCCACAACCTATGGCTAATTGTTTTGGTGTTGTATAGTGCCAAAAGCGAAGCCAAAGATAACAAAGGAAATGGTATTCGGGTGAGTGGTAGAGGCAATGATAACAAAGCAAATGGAATTATGGTGAGTGTGGGATTAAAAAACATAAATTATGCAAATTAAATGTGATGTCAATTCCCATATTGACACAAATCGACAATGCACATAACACATGAGTCCAAGTGAGGATTCACAAACATAAGGCGTCTAATCTTCTTTGGGAAGCTTTCATTAAATGACACATAAAATGATGCATACACTAATAAGGTGGAAGTATATTTATCTAGGTGTGATCTGTGTGATGTATTGAATGCTTTAAAATGATACACCATGGAATAGTACACCTTATCAAGGAAAATAGTACACCATCATCTATTGTATTAGTGGGGATGCATTGAATTACAAAATAAGTAGTTAAGAGGCATGCCAATGTGCTGAAATAGTAATTTCATATTAGATACCAAAGCTATAGCTATGTCATGAATTTTAAGAGGAAAACACATAACACTATGAATGCAATAAAGTAATTATGAATCAACATTTTAGATACAATTAAGAGATGGAATATGTGAACATAAAAAGGTAGAGGTGACCTGATTTCCTTGGGTTTGCTCAATGCCTATTGTTTTATCTTCAAAATTGACATTGAACAACTAATTTGTAATTGATATCAATGATAAGGTCGCAATGTCATTACAATTTACCTCCACAACCTATGGCTAATTGTTTTGGCTTTTTACAGTGCCAAAAGCAAAGCCAAGGATAACAAAGGAAATGGTATTGGGGTGAGTGGCAGAGGCAAAGATAACAAAGAAAATGGAATTATGGTGAGTGTGGGATTAAAGAAGATAAATTATGCAAATTAAATGTGATGTCAATTCTCATATTGACACAAATCGACAATACTCATAACACATGAGTTCAAGTGTGGATTCACAAACATAAGGTGTCTAAGCTTCTTTGGGAAGTTTTCATTAAATGACACATAAAATGATGCATACACTAATAAGGTGGAAGTATATTTATCTAGGTGTGAGCTATGTGATGGATTTAATGCTTTAAAATGAAACACCATGGTATAGTACACCTTATCAAGGAAAATATAAGAGCGGATTAGAATGGAAATTATGTGTCTTTAGATGCGAAAGACAAGTATTGTGTGACGAACCAATTTGCATTGACCAACCAAGCATCGAAAGTGAGAACATTGATGGGTTATTGAAGATTTGACCCTTCTTTTGTCATTTTATAATATTTGTTGTCCATCATAAATAACAAGCAATCTAAAAATTTTATATTTATTTTGAAGGATGTATTTTGAATTATTTTTCTAGAATGTGTTTGAACTTCTTCGAAGGGTTGAAAAATGCTCAATTTTTATGTACAACTTGAGTGGGCCTAATGGTTAAGAACACATGTTTCCTCCTTAATGATCACGGGTTCAAATTTAGAGGGAGGTAGGGTATGTACACCTCCTTAGGATATTGACATTGTGTAGAGTAGATGTTGGTGTTGATAATTATTTTATTCCATCGAAAAACTTATCATAATTAGCGACTTTGAAAGTGACTCTATGGCATTGAAATCAGATTCATTGTAAAAGACAAACTTGAATGTGGGAAACGTAACATAATTACAATATTTCACGACAATTGGATGTCATTGAAATATTTCATTTAGAGAGAGACGAAGAAACAACCATCAAACACACGTAACATGACTCGAATCTTCCCTGTGTTGTGGTATAGATATAGGTAGGTGTTTGATGGATGAAAATTGATTATTTTCTTCGATGAAAAGACTTGCCATTGGTGACTTTAAGGGCGACTTGACGCCATCCATATCAAATTTATTATAAAAGAGAGATTAAATGATTAATATGAGAGAGGCAAGAAATAACATTCATATTCATACAACAAATATAATATAACATAATTAGAATCTTAACCTACCACAAGGTCTTGGTTGAGGGAAAGGGCTATTCATTATGTAATAGCCCAAAGGCTATCCATCATGTAATAGCCCAATCATTAGTAGGTTGTTGCATGGTTTAATTGTGAGAATGTTTTTAGAATGCTTTTGTTGAAGGCAAGAAGGAAAATATGCCCAGGATCTGCCATGGCTATTCTTACGATTGAGTTTGCATTTGCTCAGTTGTTGCATACTTTTGATTGGAGAGTTGAAAGTGATCCATCACGACTGGATATGAAGAAATCATGTGCAACCATGATGCCAAGGCAATCTCCATTGTTTTCTTATCTAAGCTTGAGGCGGCCTTGTTTCCTTTAGAAGCCCCTAAACTATCTATCTGCGTACATTATAAGGGAGGGGGAAGCTTCATACACAATATATTTTATAGAATAGTTAAACTTGAATATCAACCATGGGGAGTGAGGGTAGACTGTTATTTTTTATGGCTACAAACTTTCCAAATTGTTAGTCGTGCCTGCAAATCTATAATATGTCATAAATATTACTCCATTGGATCATCGCGTGCCAACCTATGCTAGCCAACATACATAATGTAATTGTATTCGTCGGGACAGTATAGAAACTCTAGACAATCTGGAGTGGGTTGTTGTTCATATATTTATAGTGTTTGACTTGAATTGTATTTTTATGGAGGATGTTTTTCCCTTATGACAATGTTAGAAGTAAACTTTGTCAATGTGCAGTGTTTTGTTTTTGTATTTTTATAACTGTCCAAACAAAATACACGCCATTTAAATTTCTATTAATTGTTAGGTTTTTTTGCTTTTTAATATATTCAAAGAATTTTATCAATGGTTATTTCTATCACACGACCCCTTCCCAAAAAGAGTTAGAAATAAATTACCAATGAAAATAGAGTAATAATACATTTTGAATGAATAAAAATTTCTTATTTTGTTTTT
The DNA here is from genome assembly GCA_032191745.1 of Picea mariana. Taxonomy (NCBI): domain Eukaryota; kingdom Viridiplantae; phylum Streptophyta; class Pinopsida; order Pinales; family Pinaceae; genus Picea; species Picea mariana. The sequence continues at coordinate 67,090 of JASDQU010371341.1, read as the reverse complement.
TAATATATTCAAAGAATTTTATCGATGGTTATGTTTGTCACGTGACCCTTTCCGCGAGTCAGAAATAAACTACCAACAAAAATAGGGCAATAATACATTTTGAGAATGAATAGAAATCTCATATCATTTGACACTAAGTGAAAATTATTATTTTCACTAATGCCTTCAAAAAATGAGGTGAATAACTGTTAATGGTGCATTTTGAATGAATAAAGAATTTTTTATAATTAACATTCATTATCAATTTTTTTTAAGCATTGCAACCATTTAAGACCTATTTGTGATTCAAAGAGCATTGTTGAATCAACCATTTTAGATTTTTCGTTTTCTTCTTACATGGTTGTTTATTTAATATGATGAACATAAGTGTATATGTACACAAAATTAAAGAAGTAAATAAAATAGTGTAAGGTAAGGTAGTTGCACAAATAGATGTTAGGAGCATTGTACACAGTAGTATTTCCAAACACCATTGCGCTCCACACCTCATAAATGTTTCAAGAAATTGTTTTGTTGTTATTGTTCTTGGGTAACATAAAGTCCACCACCTAGTTATTCATGTTGACACCCCTTCCTCAAAACTATAGTTATCCATGTTGACACCCTTTCCTCAAAACTATTAATAAAATTACTTACCTTGAGGTTGGATGATTAGATACGCTGTTGTGCTCCACACCTCATAAATATCTCAAGAAAACATTTTGTTGTAATTCTCCTTGGCAGAACACAGAGTCCACCACCTAGTTATCTATGTTGATTTCCCTTCCTCAAAACCAACAATAAAAACAATTACCTCGAGGTTGGATGATTAGATGTTAAGGAATTTGTACCACTGATTGTGATTTGAGGAAAAGAAGAAACTTCCTCAAAACCAACAATAAAAACAGCTACCTTGAGGTTCGATGATTAGATGCTAAGGAATTTGTACAAATGATTGTGATTTGAGGGAAAGAAGAAACATGCATGAAACTTTGGAAGGGGCCCTAGACTATAAGGCATAAGAGATGCAAATTCCTTTGTCTAATGTCTAATCTGTTGTAGAATAATTAAATCCATTGAATCATATTGTAGAATGATTAATCCTTGTTATTTTGTTTTGGTTGTTGAGATGTCAATTATCAAGAAAGAAGAAATGCATAGTATTTAGAACGACTTGTGGCATGGTGACAATAGTATTCATTAAAACCACCATTTTGGGATATATAATATGAGTATATCTTTATATTATATTGCCTCCAATATATAAGAATGAGTTTGCATTGATTTTCATTTGACTTGAAATATTTGTATAAATTATAATGTTGAACATAACAAATAGAAAAAAAAATAAGTTTTAGTATAATTAAAATAATGTTTTTTCTGATTTCTAATTTATCAATAAATTGATAATATTATTACAACCTTCTGATTTCTGATGTCTAATTCGTCAATAAATTGATAATATTATTACAATATTATATAAGAATGAGTTTGCATTGATTTTCATTTGACTTGAAATATTTGTATAAATTATAATGTTGAACATAACAAATAGAAAAAAAAATAAGTTTTAGTATAATTAAAATAATGTTTTTTCTGATTTCTAATTTATCAATAAATTGATAATATTATTACAACCTTCTGATTTCTGATGTCTAATTCGTCAATAAATTGATAATATTATTACAACCTTCTGATTTCTAATGTCTAATTCGTCAATAAATTGATAAATTCAGCGTCAAAACGGAGTTAGGATCTCGAGAAGGTTAGTGATCTTCAATAACCTCGAAATGTGTCGATAATCATTATTCTATGTGGTTGGGTGAAAATTGTAGACCCACTAACATGGAGTACTCAGGTTTTTAATAATCTCGTCAACACATAATATCCCTTTCAAAAGCATAAAGCATAATATCATGACATGGAATTTGCATAAATGTTTTTTTTTATCGTAATACAATTTTTATGAAGTGCGAATGAGAATGCTTATTATATTTTAAATTTAATGAAGTTTATTAGATAAATAAAGTGAGACTAAATGTGAGAATAGGGTAATTTTATGCTAAATAGAAATTTTTTTAATGAATTTCCTCATAAATTAGAATTTCCTTTAAATTTTGAAATTCTATATTTGATTCGTATAAATGACAATATTGGAAATGGAAATGAAGGGCAAGGAATTCCTCTACGTTAGTGCGGCTGGTCATCACTCGGAAAACTTAAAATAATTATTATTATTTAAATAATTTCACTAGAACAACACACCAAAATCAAATCATACACATACCCTACTCTTGTGGTCTCAATTTGTAAGGAGACACTGCCAACATGTGAGTCGTGTAGAATTGCAACAACTTTTTGGCTCAGATAACGATAGTGCTACAATAAAAGTGTTACATGTGACATGTCAATGGTATGGCTATGGCTTGTTCGAAAAGCATGTAAGTGCCACAACCATCCAATACATGTCAAGTTCTGATTAACCATCCTTTCCAGATATTTCCTCTTATAGGAGATCACACCATGACAAGATGTTATAGAAAATTGTATTGAACAAAATTTTATATTTGAATATTTTTGTATGGAAATAGAAGACCACAACTCCCTTTTTCTCAATCTTATCCCTCCATATGATCCGAACTCAAAGGCATAGGATAGGAGTTATGACCCTTTGAGACAAAAACCAAAGTTCTTCAATTGGAGTCATAAGCAGTCTCCATACATATT
>JASDQU010371341.1:30999-48638 GCA_032191745.1 Picea mariana | reverse complement strand
AGGAGCTTTTCAGAGGTAAAAAGGTTAATTAATTAATTAAAGTGATTTAATTAATTAATTAAATATTAATAAAATGAAAGTCACTTTGGAGGGACAAGGTGAGCCAAAAAGTATAAAAGGAAGGCAAGGGCCTCTACTCATCATTCATGTATGATTATCTTTTGATATCTGGCTTCTAGCTAGTGAGCCCAACATTGGGGGTTTTGAGGGTTTTGACTTAACAAACCCTAGAGGACGATTCGGTGGTGAAAGATTCCACCTATCTTGTCCCAAGCTTGGTCTCAGGAATGCAATACTCTCCCACACCATTCTAGTTCCAGATATACTTAGTTGCAGGAGAATTCTACATCAGTTGCATGTGCAGATAGAGAGAGGGTGCACCAGTTGAGGGTTTCCAGCAAGAGGGGCGCACCATCCATTGAGGGAGGATTCATTCTAGCTGAGGAGAAGAGATTTTCAGGATTCCAGGTATTGGGTTTTCCTTGCAGGTGTCTTAGCATCATTCTTGGTGGTTTTCGGAGGCATTTCAGTGGCAGATTTATTTGTATTGACAGTGGGACGATTTCCCAAGAGGAGGGCGCACCATCATTTGGAGGGTAGCTAGATCTAAGGATCTAGCATGTATCTTGATTATTTGAGCACTTGGGTATTCATTGTCATGCCCCGATCTATCATTCTAGTGGATTGGTGGAGCTGTTGGAGGTCTCTAGGAGAGAGGCCGAATTATTAGGGTTTCAGTCATCCAGTGGGGCGCACCATTCAGAGGAGGAGTTCAGATCTATATGGTTTGAGAGGTATCTTAGAGAGTCAGACACCTGGGTTGTTCTTGCCTTCACCCGATCTACCGTTTGGCATCTTTCTTTAGGTGATTGAACATCTTTGACACCAGGGCCGAATTGTTGAGGAGCTTAAACATTCTAGCAGGACGTGGCATCTTCCAGTGGGGGTTTGGCACTTGACCCAGATCTACTTGGCATTGGTCCTCATCTCTTATCCAACCTTTGGAGGATTATTTTGTATTATCGAGAGCTTTTTTTAGCAGCTCTATTATCTATTTTCATAGCCATCTGTTGAGCATTCCAGATCAACATCTCCATTGTAGCAGGTTCTTCTATCTTATGAATTAAAACATATTTGAGATGTTTTGGCTTGTCTATCATATTTCATATGGTTGAGGTATGTTCCATGGTTGCTTTTCTTGTTATTTGCTGCAAACATTCATATAATCACATCAGTAAACCCTAAGGCCGAAATCAAGAGGCCATTCAACAAGTAAACAAATAGATCAGCAAAGTGTTTGATGAAATACCACAACCATAAAAAGTTTAAAAGACACCAAAACCGTGATGATCCTTGCATAATGGCTTGGGATCATTACAGTCTATGTGTGTTGTGTTGATGTGATTGTTCATGGATGTTTTGTTTATGCATGATTAGTATATATATGTTTACTATATGATTGGTGTGTAGCAATAATGAATAATTCAGTGGGTTACTTATGTTGCAATCTATGTTATAAGGAGTTTGCACAATAGAGTTTGTTAATTAACCAAAGTATATGAATAAAGATATTGTGCACAGAGCAGATAAATAGTAATGGATATGTTTTTGATGGCATCACATATCCTCATCCCTACATAAACTTGGTTCCTGTAGCCCCAGTAGATACCTCGGGCGAGAATTCACTTGCATGTAGGTGATGTCAAAAGGGTCGGTATCTAAAGGGTTTTGTTGGTTGAGTAACCTGAACCTAGGGTCTTACAACTTTGCACCAATAGAGTTATTGATATGCAATTATGTCTATCTTCAGAGAAGGTGGCAGACATATTCACCAGGCCTTTCACAGAACAAAAGTTTGTCTCATTGAGGGAAATTCTAGGAGTGAGGGATACATCAACTTAGCAAATGAACATGTTAGCATTCTTTTTTTGTTAGCAACATATTTTGAGGGGGAGTTTTTTTCCCACTCAATTTTCCCTCTTTACCTCACTTTGTTCAGTTGCTATGCATCTATACTTGTACATGAGTACCTAACATGGCTTYGTATTTCTGAGACTCATCATTATGCACACCACGATAGTGTTTTGGGGGGGTGTTGGGGTAAATGATCAACTACATACTCAGTGACATACTCATTTTTTCATTTTCCCACTTTCTGAGGASGATTGTTATTTATAGTATGTCTATTTATAGCCCTGCCCATACCTAGCCTCACTATTCTTAATCATGTATTTTTTTTGTAATTTTTTATTTTTAGTAGGTGACCAAACCCTAGCAATCGATTTTTGGTATTTTCTATTTTTAGCAGGTCTACCATGCAGTATCCACTTGGTMGTGACTAGGAAGTGATTGGAAAGTGACGTGGCATCTAATGTGCACTTGTTCTAGCTATTAATGGCCTCCTAAGGAAGTGCACATTACCCATCTTATTCTTGCAGTTAATCTGTTTCCCATTTTTAGTAACTTTCCATATTTATGAAATTCTCTTTCAATTAGGACTTTAGTTCCATTTTTGGAATCTAGTCTTATTCTAGGAGAGTTTTTCTAGTGTGGAATGCATGTTGACTTCATGGAGAGTTCTCACTTGAGTTCACACTTTATTTTTTACCTTTACTTTTTATTAGCAACTTTTGACTTTAGTTAATTGTTGCTAATGGGAGTGGTTGATTTTTTACTTGAGCATGCACATGGAAACCCCAACCTAATGTGCATTACTCCTCTTGTGGAGAGTTCTATATATTGTACTCACAGACAAGGATTAATAAAATCTTATTCACGTTGGTTTCTTAGTCTCTTGTGTGTGAAGACTGATTCTATTTTTCTCTCTCCTCTCTTTCTTTTGCAATTAACTAGTGTGGTATTTCCTACTCACAATTAGATGTTGGAGTGTGGTTTAATCCTACAACAACTTCATAGATTCAATTCAAAGGACTCACATTAGACTTGGTATTATTGAGGATGAAATTATATGGGGGAGAAATGTAGTTGGAGGAAGTTATTCATCCAAGTTGGGTTATGATGCTCTATTTGGTCTAGGGACAAATGTTAAGGTCTACTGGTAGAAGAAACTTTGGAAGGTAAAAGATCCTCCAAAATATATTTTATTTGTGTGGCTTTTCCTTTTATAACTAGGTTCTGACTTGGGAGCTATTAAGGGAAAGGAATAGAGAAGGGCCAAGTATTTGTCTTTTGTGCAATATCAGTGATGAAACAACTATACATCTTTTTCTTACCTATTCTTACTCACGACAAATTTAGAGGGAGCTTGAAGGTCATTTGGGTCTCACAAATGTATGGGACATGGATACTATTGTTGGATGTTTTTCTAGATGGTTCTCCAAAAAAGATTTGAAACTTGTTAGGGCACTCCCTTACTTGGTATTTTGGGGCATTTGGTTGGATTGAAACTCAGTATTATTTGAAACAAGTTTATTCCATCTTTCAAAACATCTTCTTAGTGTTTGGGTTTGCTCTCTTATTATAATAATAATCCAATGTATAATCCACCTAGGTCTGTGGGCGAGCTCAAGGTGGACAAGTCCAGGCCATGGTGTTTTTTCAATGTTGCTTGCAGTAACTCTATTTATGGATGTGGGTTTGTCTTCCATCTTACTAACCTCAAATATTTTCATTTTAAAGCAAATATAGGGAGAGAAACAAATAATTTCAACAATTTTATGGCTTTATTTATACTCTTTAAGTTATCTCTACATCGAGGGATCGATTCTCTATAGGTTTTTGGAGACTCTAGTCTAGTCATCAATTGCTTATCCAGTTATGGTCAATTACATAATATCAACTTAAGGGCCATTGGTTTATTAGCTTCGTGAAATCTCTAATTTCTTTTCTCAGATTGATTTTTTTCATAAATTTAGAGAATTGAATCAAAAAATAGACAAACTCTCTAAAGAAGGTACTCCATTACCTGAAAACCAGATCATCCTACAGGAATTTGATGAAGAGAGGGCGTTGGTCCGCAGATATTTCATGATCCATGACTTTTCAAAATGTTAAACTATGATCCTCTGGGGTGTAGAACAGTCGATGATGGAGTGTATTGTTAAGGCACTCCATTATGTGAAGTCATAGGTTCGAAACCCTTGGCTTACCTTGTGTGTCGCGTGAGGGGCAGTGTTGGCATGCCTGGAGGCTATAGTGGTAGCAGTTGGATAACACAACCCCATGTCATGCGAATACGTGCCCAACTAGTTGTTGATTCTGCCAGTCACAAATATATATATATATATATATATATATATATATATATATATATATATATATATATATATATAACATGTCAGATTATTTTTCTATTAGGTATTTTTTGCCATCGCACCATTTGGTATAGATTGTAATGCACTTACTGCTATATAGTGAACTTACCATTTGGTATGGATTTTAATGAACTTATTGCTATATTATAAATTGATCATCAAGCATGTTAGGAAAAACTCTCTACCAAAGAATATACACCTGCGTGTCATCCTTTGTCGAATATAAACATAAATTCAATCATTTTATGCAATTGAATTCTTCCACGTCTTGAGATCAAACAATTAGGAGGTTGACGAGCAAGCCTACCAGGCCACCAAACATCAAGCAGGAGTCCTCTCTGTCAACGGATCATTGTCCATAGAAATAATCACATGATAAAAAAAAATTCCACTAAAGGTTTAGATTGGGGAGGGTCTTGGTTTCTACCCCCCATGCAAGGTTTAGGATCAATTCATAATGGGTTGGATGAAAAAGAAAGTGGTATAAGGTGGGACCCCCCCCCCTCTCAAGAGCCCCTTCACGTCCAATCATTCTTCCACATTGGGAGACATCACGTTGTCTTCCCTTTCCCATGTGTATGTGTACGCCATGTACTCCCAGGATTTGCATTTAAAATCCTCAGATGGGATCTGTCTTATCCTTGACCTCATTCATTCTCCTCTCTACGATGTAGGAAGATACTAGATGTCATGTGTTTTTCCATAGGGACCTGTAATGATTTTTTAAGGTGGAGAAAGAATGTCAATGCCTCTGTCTGTGTTTGGGGAATTAATTTAGGGGGGGTGTTGAAAGCCTAAAGGTGACTATGTTCACATGTGGAGAGTTATTTACCTCATCCATGGCTCGTCCTCATATTGGAATTCATGCTTGGGTAAGATATTTTAGTTCATCACTCCCCCTATGTTTGTTCTTTCTCTGGTCAGGTTCTGGAATTGGGAAATGGAGGTCAAGGACACGGGTCACTAGAGTAGACACTTGGATCCATTGGAAGTAGAAATGGAAAACTCCCAGAATTCAATGCTCTCCTTGCAGATTCAATTCAACGGATTCTCAGCACATTTACTCACAGTCTTGGAAGAATTGATCTCCCAGAGGAAAATTGTTAGGAAACTACATGATGAAAGCTCAACACTTAAGCAACAATGTGATGAAATTGGTGTGAGACCTCATCAAATCATGGTTCCTTGAATAGAAATCAGCATTCCAGAGCACTGAAATGAAGGCTCCTCACTAGTTGCATCTCCTGCTCAACTTGATCTGAATGCCCCAGGGCTAGGAACAGAGTAATGGATCCAATTCAACTCGATCCTCGGGGTTTTTCCTTTATGTTTCATTTCTGCATATACATTCTAGCCACCTTTTATAGATTATATTCATGCAAGGATGTGGGAATTTTTTATCAAGGGAAAATTGTAATGTTGAAGAATATAGCTTTAGTTTCCCTTGAACAAGTCTTTTTTGTTAGTTTAGCAAAAAACATTTATTCTCTATGCACTCCTCAGACGTCTTTTGATGTCGCTTTTTATCAATAATATATTCCCCTTCTTTCTATTAAAAAAAAAAACTCCCATGGTGAAGTTATGAGGTTGGAGGATTGATGAATCTTAATGAATGGGTCACTCTAAGCCATATGGAGGAACTGGTTTGATCATGCATTTGCCCCTGATGATTGTATTTATTTTTACCTTGAATATAAATGTGTTTTTTCTCAAAAAAAAATAAAAAAATAGGTTGGATTATGATTGTGCATTCATTTTTTCAAGTTTTTTTTATCATGCTTGTAACATATAAATGCACAAATTAAAGTTTTTTTTTTTTTTTTTGCAACATATAAATGCACAATATGGAACATGTGCATTCAATATATGTACATACAAATGCACATATATAGAAGCACTTTTGTATAGACGAAAGTGGACGTATGTATATTTCCTTTCATATACTTTTGTATATGCCACTTATGTATATGGGTTTGTATATATCTCACTTCTATATATATGTAGCATACACATGCATATACAAGAGTGCATATGTGGAAATGCTTTTGTATATGCACTTTTGTATGCTATTGAAAGCAATGCATTCCATAGCATACAAATTCACATATACAAAAGCTTGCATTTTGTATATGCTCATATGTGGAAGCAACTTTGTATATAAGGAAACATGCTTTTGTATATGTGCAATTGAATGTGTTGTGTTCCATAGTGCACAAAAGCATTATGTTCTATACATGGACACTTATAAAAGCACATATATGGAAGTGTTCTATATACGCATTTCCATAGAATATAAATGTGCATATACAAAAGCATGCTTCCATATATGTGTATATGTATACTATTGAAGCCTACTTCCATATATGCACATAACATAAAAATACACATTTACGGAAGATGAGATGGTCATAAACAAAAACTTACATTATGTATTTGTGAATATATGGAAACAACTATGTAAATATGGAAGCGGCTATGTACATACAAAAGTGGACTTCCATGTATGCACATTTGTATTATCTGACACAATGCATATACAGAAGTGATTTTTTGTATATGTGCAATTGTATGACATGCACATATACAAAAGTAGGGTTACGTATGTGTGCTTTTGTATGTTACACACATATATGAAATTGGGCTTACACATATGTGCATTTAAATGTGTGCATATGTGTAAGTTCTTATGTATATGCGCCATAGTATACAAATGCACATATACAAATGATTGATGTGGAAGTTATTTCGTATATGTGCATTTGTATCATGCAACACACATATACAATAGTGCATATACAAAAGCTTGATGTAGAACTTCTTCTATATATGTGCAGTGATGTGCATATACAAAAGCCCGATGCGAAAGTGCTTTTGTATATGCATATTTGTATCATGCAACACACATATATGGAAGCCTAATGTGGAAGTGAAGCACAAAAGCTCAATGTGGAAGTGCTTATGTATATGTTGCTTCATATATGTGTGTAGCATACAAATGCGCATTTACAAAAGCCTAATGTATAATTTCTTTTGTATATGCACATTTGTATTATGTGATGTGCATATATGGAAGTGCACATACAAAAGCCTGATGCATAAGTGCTTTTGTATATGTTCAGTGACAAACATATACAAAAGAGCACATACAAAAGTCCAATGTGGAAGTGCTCCAATATATGCACATTTGTATCATGTGATGCACATATACAAAAACACATATATGGAATCTCGGTGCCGAAGTGAAGCACATAAGCCTAATGTGGAATTGCTTCCATATATGTCACTTTCATATATGCGAGTAACATAAACACACACACACACACACACACACACACACATATATATGGAAGTTTGTGTTTTGTATATGCACATATACAAAAACAACTATATATATATGAAAGTGGGCTTTCGAGTATGAGCATTTGAATGCATCTCATTCCATGGCACACAAAAGCATCATGCAAATGTCGTAACATAAAATTGCACATATATGAAAGCGCACATTTGTATGTTATGTACATATACAAAATCCAACTTCCATATATGTGAATTTATATGTGTGCATATGCTTATGTATATGTTGTCAATTGGGTTTAGCTGAGGTGGTTGGGAGGAATGATTTTTATCCTACCCACCCAGGTTCAATTCCCTCAAGTGACACGTTGAGCTCTTAACAAGTATATTATTGTAATGGCTTCGATTTCGATTGTTGATCGATCTTGTGCCCTGAAGATTCTAGAATTTACCTTGGGCAACATCCTTGAAATGAGGGGAAGTACTCGGGGGTTTTCCCCAAGCTTTATAACCTAGAAAAAAATGCTTTTGTATATGCACATTTGTATTATGCAACATGGCACATATAAATATGCATATACAGAAGCGTGCCATTGACAATTCTTTATAATAAAATTGTTGTCAATTGTTGTCTTACAAACCCTCGGTGTTGTTCATGTCAACCTCTCACATTAATGTGGTGACCACGCGGGATAGGAGAAAACACATTATAGAAGTAGGAACTCATCGAATCAATCTGTGTATGGTGGAGGATGGTGGAAAGGGAGGCGCTGACTATTTTCACCTCCTGTTTCTGAGCCTATTTGTTGTCTCTAATTCCTTTTTCTTATCGTAAGGCACTGACGAACATTGTAAGTAAGGCACTTACTCTCGAACGGAAGGATCTTAAACTACTAGCTTTCGAACTGAAACGGGTGCTGCTTCACTGGCACCATATTTCTTAGTTGGTTCAGGGTGGGTCCCATGTTGTCTCATTCTACACCGCTATTTCCCCTCTATGCTATCGAGTGGCACTGGGAACTTCAAAACCAGAAGAGGATGGGGGAAGGGGAATGAGCTACTCCTTGGCATCGGGAATAGATCAATTGAACTTAGTGATTTGACACTTTATTAACATCAATCTAACCAAAGACAACATGCCTAACTAAACTTGTGAACCCTTAGTATTATTCATGTCAACCTCTCACGTAAACATGGTGACCCCATATATTAATATCGATCTAACCCAGGACATCATACCTAACTAAACTAACTCAACATGAAATTTAATTAGCAATTGCGTGAAAAATGTATGTTGTTGGAAACCTATATATATATATATATATATATATATATATATATATATAGTTGTGCAAATCATTAGATGAGAACATACAATCAACATTTTGGTTATATTTTTACATTCAATATTTTGATCATTTACTTATGTTAAATAAATAACAAGATATTGATATTATTTATTATTTATTTTGATTATAAATTATATTTTTGAAGAAGTAAAATGAACAAAAATAAAAAAATAAAAAAATAAAAAATATATTAAAAAATTATATTAGATATACTTTAAAGTTAATAGTAAACAAACTTAACCCCTTTAAATAAAAATCATTTTTAAATGATAACAAATTTATCAAAATTTTACTAAATTTTTAAAATTTCTATATAATAAAATAAGAATGACATAATTTCTTTAACCAGAGATATCCACTCCCTTATCCAGAGATATTTGCAATTTGCATTTTTCAACGATTAGTGTTTGTTCCTATAAAACCATCGGAGATCACACTCCCGTGTAACCTCTTTGATTCTTGTTCATTGTTAATGTTATTAAATTGTAAATATTATAAAACCATCGGAGACCACACTCCCATGTTACCTCTTTGATTCTTGTTCATTGTTAATGTTATAAAATTGTAAATATTTTATGTTTTTTTAAAGGTATAATGTGTTTTATAAGTGTATACCATTTTAATAATATAATAAATAATATTTTTCTATAATAGTATTGTAGTATTTAATAGTTTATGTTAATATTGTAGTATAAATATCAAATTTATTATGTTAGTTAAAAATATAATTGTGAATGTTATATTTTAAATTTCAATTTTTAAATAGAAATAAGATAAAAATAATAATGAAAATTATTCAAATAAATGAAAATTAAAATGGATATAATAAGGGTTTGAGGTTGGTGAAGAGTTGGAGTGACTTACGGCATGTAGTCTCTCAAAGTGATCAAAGCACGGGAAGATTTGGCAAAAATGTGTGGATTTGTATGAGTGATGGATATGTGCATGACTTGAGTGTTGGGTGTGTGTATTGAGTGTGTGGTCGTTTTCTTTCACCAAAATTTTTCCAGTGTCTTGGTCGTCGTAACTCTTTCTCGATAGTCGTTCATCGATCTAACCTTAAATGGAAGAGGAGAAGCTGGACTTCAGGGATACTCCACGTCAGATTCAGGCTTCCTGACCCCAATTGGATTTTTATGGTGGTTCTTTCTTGCTTGTGTCTCGAAATAGCCTGAATGATTTGTTCAGGTCACTTGGGCTCATTTCATAAGCTTTTGGAATTTCAAGGCATTCTCCCTCTCTATCGGTGGTAGATGGCACAAAGGGACTGGATCCCCAAAAATCCAAGTCCAAGCAAGCCCTAAATGGAAAAATTGCAAATTCTCTTCCCATTTTTCTGGCGACCAGTGCATTGTTTACCCCGTCAGTCCATGAAGAGTCAGAGAAGACGGTTGAGGAAGTAATAAACAAAGCACATAATCAAGGGAAAATTTTAGGGGGGAAGAAGAAGTGTATCCATGTGAGAAACAAAAAAAGTGCAAATGGTGGTAGGGAAAGATGTGAGTCTTGAGGAAATTTGAAGTTCCTTGGCAAGGCGTTGGTGGGAAGGTTCAACAGGAAATATATTCTATCGAAATCTCTAAAGAAGTGGATGGATTCCAACTGGTCATCTTGTTTGGGGTACTTGCCAATTTTCCATGTGTTGTCCCAAGGTTGGTTGTGTTTTTTGTTGAATTCAAAGGATGAATTGGAAAAAAGTATGGGCCGCAGTTGGAACTGGGTGCCCTTGGGTTTAGTCCTTCAAAAATGGGATGTTGACTTCGACACATATAGGTCATCGATCTTTGTCCAACAGGTGTGGGATATCCTTACTGGTCTTCCTTTAGTATTTTGGAATGAAGTTTCTTTGGCTTCTATTGGAAGCAAAATTGGACATTTTTCGGACTCGAGTTGAATTGGGATACTAAGACGGACCATATATGGGCTTGGGTGCATGTAGAGGTTGATTTGTAGGAAGGTATGTTGGAGGAGATAGAGTTGGTCCTACGTTAAAAGTCATGGTGACAAAAAATCAATTATTGGAGTCTCCCTCTTCATTGTACATGTCATGAAGTTGGTCACCTTCAGGCTCAATGTTGTAGGACTCCTCCGCTTATCCCGAAAAAGAGTAAGGTATGGGTTAGAAAGACAAAATATCAAAGGTTTGATTCCTCATTGGTTGAGTGTTCAAAGGAATTGATCAAAAATGGCTCTTCACTTATGGAAAGAAAAGAAGAACCAAAGGAAGAGGTGAGGCCTCAGTCAATTTCATCCACCCCAGTTCCTGGTAATATTTTTCCCAGCCCTACTCCAAATGATGTTTCTCTTTATTTGAAAGTTATGGGAGAAAGTACATGTTGGCACATGTTAGAGGTAGTTTCAGATGGTGTAGGTACACTCTCACAACATATTTCTCAGTCTCCATGCCCTCTTCTGGACAATCTAGTAGATAATTTTTCTACTATATCCCTCCCTCCCTTGCAACCCGTCCTCGCCAAGGCATCAAAATTTAATTTGGGGTCTTTGAATGCAGATTTTGCCTCCCAAAGTTTGCTTCTCGAAGAAGAATACAATTTGAATTCCCCCAAAAAGGGATATGTCCTTAGATTCGAAGTGAGAATCAAAGAAGACTCCTTTTCAAAAGGAGGTTTAGGTATCAATCCTCCCTAGGTGTCTTCATTCAAGAGGAAGTCCCATTTGTTGAAGGCTTGGCAGAAAGCGGTACAAGATATTAAAAAAGGGAGACAAGCCCCTATAACTAGGTCCCTTGGAGCAGGAAAAGCCCTTAAAAATCCTGCCTCATGATTTTTCTTTCATTCAATGCAAGAGGGATAGGGGCACTCACAAATTGTTGGCCCTGAAAAGTCTTATTAGAAACCACAATCTGGATATTATTTTAGTTCAAGAAGCAATGGTAGCAGACAATAAAACTAGAACTGCTTTCGAGCCTTGGCTAAAAAATTGGTCTTTTTGTATCGTCGATGCAGAGGGCCTTTTGGGTGGTTTGATTACTGCATGGAGTCCAATGTTTAATTCCCTTTCAACATCTTCCCTAAACTCAACAATTTCAATTAAGTTGGAAGCAAAACAGATGGCCATTTCCTTCAATGTGATAAATGTGTGTGGGCCCTACTTAGAGAGAATCCCTTTTTGGGAGAATTTGGCCAAGTCTGGTGTTCTGGATGACCCTAATACTTTGATTGGTAGGGACCTTAATTGAATTATCTCCTTAAGAGAGGTGTGGGGGTCAAATCCTAGACAGGACCCTTAGAGCGATTATTTTACATTCTTCTTTGAAAAACATCATCTGGTTGACATCAAACCAATAAAATTAATGTTAACTTGGTGGAACTTTATAAGCAAGGAGGAATCCATATCCAAGAGGCTTGATTGATTATTGGTGTCTAAAGCATTTCTCAACATTTCATTCCTAATGAAATCATGGGTGGCCACTGGAGGTCTGTTTGATCATCTCCTGAATGTGTTTAAAATGGAGTATGAAGATGAGAAGTCATCATCCCCCATAAAGTTCGATCACTCATGGATATTGGAAGAGGACTACAGAAAGTTGGTTGAGGACACTTGGGGAACATATACATTCCCCCTCACCCTTCTCTTTCATGCTCCAATTTGCATAAAACATCTCCAGGGTTAAAGGTGCCATGAAAAAATGGCTTGCCTCCTTTAAAGAGAAATATCAAGCTATGTTAAAGGAAACCAAGCTCAAGATCAAGAACCTGTATGAAGACAACTCTTTTGGTCTCCTATCTGAGGAAGACATATCATACTTAAGAGCTATGGAATCCAGTCGTCGGGACTCGCTGAATAAGAAAGAGTCAACATGGTGTTTAAAGAGTTGTGCCATGTGGATCAAAGAGGGAGACAATAACACTAAATTACTCCATCAGTATGCCAACTACAAGAAAAACATGAATGCTATTTGGGAGATAAAAATCCTTGAAGGTATCTTCGCAACGTCCTTTAAGGAAAAGGAAGAAGAAGGGGTCTACCTCTTTAAAACTCTTTATAAGGAGTTAGTCGGTTTTCATATTCAGGAAATTCTAGATATTATATTTAAATTTCCTCAGGTCATATCGGATGACAAGAACTAGTCTCTTGAAGTAGAGGTAACCGAAGAAGAAGTACTTACCTCACTTTCATCCATGCAAAGAGGGAATATCCCTTGCCCTAATGACCTTATAATGGAGTTCTATATGGGATTTTATGACCTTATAAAAGATTATTTGTTGAAGGTTGTAAGAGAGTCTCAGAGATTGGGGAAAATACTAGGTGGTTTAAATTCAACTTTCATTATGCTAATTCCAAAGAAATAATAATGTGCTACTTTTGATGACTACCATCTAATTTCATGTTGTAATGTGATCTACAAATTGGTGGCCAAGATTATAGCCTTAAGACTCAAACTTATTCGGATTATATGAAGAACGAAATGAGATATAAACAAAATTATACCAAAGAACATAGAAATATAGTTAAACTCAACTTCTATTAATGAATAAAATAGTAGAACATTGTAGATCATAATCTCGCTAGAATGGTGGTAGCTTATCTTTGAAGAGAAAGAGATGTCAGTTATGCTCATTCACTATAATCATTACAACACACTTCATTGCATGCTCAAAGTACCTCCTTCAACTCGATTCTATATGAGAGAGTGAGAGAAGAATAATTCCCACGATGCATGTGGGATAAATTGCTCTAAGTTTACAAAATGTCATAGGCATATAAAACACTAGGATTTCTTGGGAGGTCGCCCATCCTAGTACTACTTTCTCCCAAGTGTTCTTAACTACRGAGTTCTGATGGGATCSAATGCATTAATGTTGTAGGAATGTACATAAGACCACTAGCCAATCATTACATTATGGTTGTAATTAACAAATGGAGATGGAATTACACTACATTTCCCATCAAAAGGGTGAATATCATGGTTTATCAAAACCAATGRATTGAAAATGTTRATTCAGTGGAAAAGGTGGATGGCCACCGAGATCCACCTGGATCCGTCCTCCCTCCTTAGGAAGMAATGGTCCCCATTTTGTTGAATCTAAACCTTGGTGAGTTGCTTGCCTTGTTGAAGTAGTTGTCCTCCTTGTACTTGGAATTAGTATGTTGAACGATGTCATGAACCTGTTGTTGGAGGTGTTGGATCCATTCAACAAATCTAGTTGCATGATTTTCTTTGGTCTAAGTGTGGGAGGACTCTGTTGGTGAATATGAAACATGAAGAGCTATATCAATGGGGGATAATTTCTAGAACCCCAAGCACACCTGAAAAGGGTCATGGCCAATAGAGCTATGAAGGGATCTATTATAGCTATGTTGAACATATGGAAGAATCTCATTATCCAGAATGGACCATCTATATATTGGACCATTAGGTAAGGGAGCATCATGCACCAAGTCAATGGAATGCTTGACTTGGTAGTGCAAAGGCACCCCCATAGGTGAAAAAATATGATCATGATCCTCTATAATATTTTCGACTTGTTTCTGTTGTATAGAAAGGTCTTCAGATGATGTTGTGGTGGTCGCAGTGACCTTCTATTCACCTTCTAACTAGATTGTGAAGAGGGAAAACTTTATGGTCTGAGAGATTACTTTGCAGCACTGTTTTTCCAAGATCAATGAAATGGAAGTAATCATAACTACCTCTGGTATCTTGTATGTTAAGAATTCATCACAAGTGAGACTAGACAAGAAATTGGCAGAAAAGGCCTTAAGCCGTTCTAACGCACATTKCATTGATCTATTGATATGAATTTATAGTACATGGATTGACCAGATCTAKATTTAGATCTCATTGACAAATCATTAATGGATCATGACAACACCTTATAAATAGATGAGGTTTACAACTCATATCAATGTGGTCTTAGACTTTGTGATTGTCTAGGGACTCACAGTCTAACATTACCCCCCTCAATCACAAGTATAATAATAGTACCAGTAACAAAACAATAAYTGATATCATCTTCAATATGAAACYGTCGAACTGAGATTCGATGAAGATATTCCAAAAAAAATGTCAATATTTGGATGTTGAATAGTTCATTTGGAAGTGAACAACTAMCATGTTTGAACATTCCCATTATTTTGATTTGAGGAGACTTGTTGTTATGCTGGAATTCCCAATTGTTGATTGATTTTCATTGTGATGGGACTTTGAATCTTGAATCCTGACTGTAATCATTGATGTTTGATATTCCCCTCTGTTAGATGCAAGGTGAGAAGTTTGTTGAAGTTGGTTGATAGGATTCAAGCTTAAGGTTTGGATTCTTTATGTTCTTCAATCATTCATGGTTGAATGGATCCAAGCTTAAGCTTTGGATTATTTATGTTCTTCAATCATTCATGGTTGAATGGATCCAAGCTTAATCTTTGGATTCTTCATGTGGTGGTTTTGGATGACCACTAGCCAATTTGATTTCAACAATGTGGTGGTTTTGTATTACCACTAACTATTTTCACTGATATTTGAACAATGTGGTGGTTTTGGATTACCATTAACCATCTTCACTCCCCCCTCGAATGTGTTAGAGAGTATCTTTTTCATTTATGTGCCCACCCTCTTGAAGGTGTTTGAGAGTTTCATTTTTATTCCATTTGTGTACAACTCAAAGTGGGCACGTGGAAATAACCACATGCTATCTCATACTATGAGGGACATGCTTGAAAGCTACACCATAAGGGGACCACTTTGGACTTAATTTGAAAGAACATATAGAATTAGATATAGATCAACACCAAAAACATGTGGAATAGTTGTTTCAAATACTTTTGTTGTTGTCATTTCTACATGCAATTGTGGCTTTACCTATGTCTTGAMTAGACGGTAAGACTCACRCATTTTCTTTACTTCTTGATTCCATTTCCATGGATTTATCGATCCATAATTAACTATTTGCTTAACCTTATTCTTCTTTCGACATTTTTTTGAGAGATGATTTGTCTTCCMAYGATGAATACAAGGATGGAGATAAAAACACTGTGTCTCCAAGTGACTAACTCTATGACAATGTTGGCACTTATTATCAAGATGCTTAACTTCTTCAAGAAATATTGCACTCACAAACTGAAGTGGTTTGGAGTAATYTGGGATATGAAAGTTGTTGCATTTTTCATATCATAAGCCATGTCGATCTTTGTTGAATGATAATTCTTCCGAAGGTCTAAAAAACATCTTGGAAACATCATTTTGTTGTTCTTTTGCTTCTTCACATTTGTTGGTGTTGTTGTTGCTACTATCATTATRTACTTCTTCTTGGGACTCAWCTTTGATAATAAAAAAATTCCTCCATCAGTTGCATGGAATATTTCATATATTTTGTGTCTTTTGCATTAGCTATCAAGTCTTTTGTATCACAATTAGCATCAACCATCTGCAATAAGTCTTTTGTGTCACAAGTTGTATCAACTGTAGATTTTTTGAGGTCCTATGAGGCTGCCATATAAGGTTTGTCCTTGACCTTAGTATGGCTCTAAGTTTCAACTATGTGGTTGTCTTTTCTTGTTGTTTTTAGGACAACAAACAGTCACCAAACGTTTTTCTCAATATTTGATGGTTAAGTGCTCTTTTAAGGTGCCCTTGCAAGTGTTTTCTTTACTCAATGTTAGCACATGCAATATACATTAAAACACATAAAACTACCTCTAGATCTTGAGCTTTAAAATGTTGATCTACACTTCTAAGAATGCATAAATTTGACACATAGATTTTTGGTCAACATGACCCTAGAAAACCCCCCCCCATGGGGAAAACCAGTTTGGAGAAGATATATATAGAAGGCCTCAAAGAAAAATGTACAACACAGGAAACATATACAAATGAAACTGGTACAATAGCAACCACTCTCTGGTGCCTTGGAGTTCCTCGAAGACTTTCCCACAAGCCTTGTAAAGTAAGGCGCCCCTTGCCTTGGTGAGTCTTTCTTCCTCTTGCTTGCTTTGTCTTTATCTTGATCCTTTTCTTTGCCTTTACTCTTTCTTGCCTTTGAACTTTCCTTTTCTTTGTATTTTCCCTTTGAAGTAGCCTCCTCCTCACTAGAAAACCTCCTCCAGGTGATGGTGTGCCCCTCCTCTCAAGTGTGCCCCTCACACATGCAAAAACCCAACAAAGGGATGAATCCTCCCTAGCCAAGCACCCTCATATCCTCATGAAGTGTGCCTCTCCTCTATTAGTTATAACCCTCCAAGAATGATCCAACTCCTTGCTTGATGCACCCTCCTCCCAAGAATGCGCCCTCACCTCAAGCAAGTGTGCCTACCTCCATAGAATGTGCCTCCTCCTCTAGACTCATGCACCCTCACTCCACATAGCTTCCTCCATAGCACAAGAGTAAGCCAAGACCATGGGAGTGAGTCTACAAGAAATGGGTAGAGATCCCTCTACTAGAAACGTGCCCCTCCTCTCAAGGTTGCGCCCTCTCCTCTAGAATGGTAGCCAAGCCTCCATGGAAGGCATCTCCAAGATATCTCAAGCCAACACAAGCTTCCTCATCAAACCCTCATGCAAGTGCGCCCTCCTCTCCTTGAGAAATGTGCCCTAGCTCTCCTCCTCTTCTCCTCTTCTCACAAGTGAAGAATGAATCTCAAAAATGCACTAAACCCTCCTTTAGCCTCCTTTGGCCAAGCCCTAAAAGATCAATGGACTAGATCCAATCTAGCCAAGTCTAATCAATGGGTGAGATCTAATCCAAAAATCTTACTAAGGAAACCCACT
>JASDQU010371341.1:11779-30949 GCA_032191745.1 Picea mariana | reverse complement strand
ACTAAACCCTCCTTTAGCCTCCTTTGGCCAAGCCCTAAAAGATCAATGGACTAGATCCAATCTAGCCAAGTCTAATCAATGGGTGAGATCTAATCCAAAAATCTTACTAAGGAAACCCACTTTCTTTAGTTGCTTTATGTCTATTAATTCACCCACTTTGTGAATTAATTGTCACGTTATGACTTAAGTGACATATTTCACTTTTGACTTAAATCTCCTAAGTCAAAGTGAAATTAGAATCATAAAGTAAAGTACAAAGGTAATAGTCTCCCCCTTTGTGTTTAGAGACTCATAAACACATGGGGACCACTTTCCAAGGTACCCAAATCCCAACACTCCCTCTTACCGAGGAAAGTGCCCGTCACCACCAATAACATCCCTATAGTGGACATGGTTGCCTCCTGGCATATACTTAGTGAGTATGCTTGTACCTTGATCACTGAAAGTAGTCTCTATCAAAGATATGCTCAATCTATGTGATCTATAAATGGAAGTGTCTCTCCACCTATCCAAGATCACCTAGATCTCAGCATCACACCAAAGATCTACACCTTGGTCTCCCACCAAGGATTTCTACCTCCTAGCATCTCGCCAAAGATCACTACTCTTGGAATCTCACAAAGATTCACTCTTTTGGCATCTCACCAAGAGTCACCCCCTCTTGGTATCTCACCAAGAGTCATCAAGTTGGCCTCTAGCTAAGTAACTTCCACCTGAAGTGGATCCAGAACCTAATATGTCCATCTCAAAAGCCAAGTGAGGCTCAAGCATCTGTGGTGCTCTGTTGCTCCTCCTCATCAATCTCTGATGCTTTGAAGTTGTAGTACCAACTCTATGTCTGCTCGGCTGCTCTGAAACTGAAGCTATACTGGGTGGAGCATTCACCCACTCTGATGATGTCCAAGGACACTTAGTTTTCTCTCCCTCTGAATCACTATTGTGAGTCAGGCAATTCTCCTCAACTCTGTCTCCCCATCTAATGTTGGATGGTGTAATAGCAGAGAAGGTAGTCACGAATGCACACTCTCTCGCAAATCGATCACTGAACTTTATCTCCTCTATTGTCACTGCTGACACATCCTACTATTTCTTCTTCTTCTTGGGACATTGTCCTGCATAGGGACCCATCTCTCCACAAGCAAAGCATCTCACTGTGTTCATGTCTCTCTTATGCCCATTGTTGTTGCTCTCTCCTCCCTGTGGTGGGGCCCCAAACTTGGGACCCTACCGACCTCCCCGGTCGGTCTTCTTCTTGCTCTTTGTCCAAAGAGAAAGGTCCTCATCACCCAGAACTGGTTGTTGTTGATGTTGTCCAGAAGCCTCTGCCACTAGTCTAGTCTCCTCCTGGACAAATTCATCCCACATCCTCTCCCATCTAGGCATAACCTCCCTCGCAACAATGTCACGTATGAATGGACCCCATGGTTTGGTAAAGCTGTTCAAAGTTGTCCTCACCATAGATTTGGGATCCACCACCTCTCCGACGACTCCAAGCTCGTCTCTGATCTGGGTGTATCTACCAAGGAATGAAGTAACCAGCTCATCCTCAAGCATGCGAATGCCCCTCAGGCGATCATGAAGAAACAAATTTTGGTTCTCATTAGAGCTCTCATACAACTTGCATAGAGATGCTCACATATCATGTGCATAAGAATTCCCAGTCAAGTGGGGAATAATATGATCTTGAACTGTATCACAAATGGTCCTATTTGCCTTATTGTTCTTCTTCCTGAAATCTGCCAACAAGACTGGGGCAGTAACAGGAAGAACCGAAACAGGCGCCTCAACTTTATCCCATATTTTGAGGTCCTCTAAGACAAAGACGATCCTCGCCTTCCAAGGCGACCAGTTGCTAGCCCCAGCTAGCTTGTCCTCCACATGCATTTGAGATACTAACATGTCTTCCAAACTGTTCTCACTCTTATGCTCCAAGTGTAAAGGAACGTTGCCTCACTCATGTCAACACAGGTGTGAAAATAGGCAAGTGAACACCGACCTCACTCCTAACAAATAGGTGTGAAGAGGTCGTGAAATACAGCCTCACTCCTGTCCACGCAGGTGTGAAAAGAGGATGTCCACAAGTGTCAAAAATCATCCCAACAAATCTGCCCACAAGCTGTCCATAAACTCTGTCAATAGGTTGTCCAAAATTTTCCCTGAACTGTCCACGAAAATGCTCAAAAATCAACAAGTCTAAGCCACCATTGGATTTGATACCATGTAGATTTTTTTAGGTCCTATGAGGCTGCCATATAAGGTCTGTCCTTGACCTTAGTATGGCTTTAAGTTTCAACTGTGGCTGTATTTTCTTGTTTTTTTTAGGACAACAAATAGTCACCAAACTTTCTGCTCAATATTTGATGGTTAAGTGCTCTTTTAAGGTGCCCTTGCAAGTGTTTTCTTTACTCAATGTTAGCACATGCAATATACATTAAAACACATAACACTACCTCTAGATCTTGAACTTTAAAATGTTGATCTACACTTGTAAGAATGCATAAATTTGACACATATATTTTTGGTCAACATGACCCTGGAAAAACCCTCCCATGGGGAAAACTAGTTTAGAGCAAATATATATAGAAGGCCTCAAAGAAAAATGTACAACACAAGAAACATATACAAGTGAACCTGGTACAATAGCAACCACTCTCTGGTGCCTTGGAGTTCCTCAAAGACTTTCCCACAAGCCTTGTGAAGTAAGGAGCCCCTTGCCTTGGTGAGGCTTTCTTCCTCTTGCTTTCTTTGTCTTTATCTTGATCCTTTGCTTTGCCTTTGCTCTTGCTTACCTTTGAACTTGCCTTGTCTTTTTCTTTTCCCTTTGAAGTATCCTCCTCCTCACAAGAAAACCTCCTCCAAGTGATGGTGCACCCCTCCTCTCAAGTGTGCCCCTCACACATGCAAAAACCCAACAAAGGGATGAATCATCCCTAGCTAAGCACCCTCATCTCATCATGAAGTGAGTCTCTCCTCTACTAGTTATAAACCTCCAAGAATGATCCAACTCCTTGCTTGATGCGCCCTCCTCCCAAGAATGTGTCCTCACCTCAAGCAAGTGCGCCTACCTCCATAGAATATGCCTCCTCCTCTAGACTCATGCACCCTCACTCCACATAGCTTCCTCCATAGCACAAGAGTAATCCAAGACCATGGGAGTGAGCCTACAAGCAATGGGTAGAGCTCCCTCTACTAGAAATGCACCCCTCCTCTCAAGGTTGTTCCCTCTCCTCTAGTAAATGTGCCCTCCATCACATACGTGTTCCCTCCTCTAGAATGGAATCCAAGCCTCCATGGAAAGCATCTCCAAGCTCTCTCAAGCCAACACAAGCTTCCTCCTCAAACCCTCATGCAAGTGTGTCCTCCTCTCCTTGAGAAATGCTTCCTAGATCTCCTCCTCTTCTCATCTTCTCACAAGTGAAGAATGAATCTCAAAATTGCACTAAACCCTCATTTAGCCTCCTTTGGCCAAGCCCTAAAAGATCAATGGCCTAGATACAATCTAGCCAAGTCTAATCAATGGGTGAGATCTAATCCAAAAATCTCACTAAGGAAACCCACTTTCCTTAGTTGCTTTATGTCTATTAATTCACCCACTTTGTGAATTAATTGTCACTTTATGACTTAACTGACATATTACACTTTTGACTTAAATCTCCTAAGTCAAAGTGAAATTAGAATCATAAAGTAAAGTACAAGGGTAATAGTCTCCCCCTTTGTGTTTAGAGACTCATAAACACATGGGGACCACTTTCCAAGGTACCCAAATCTCAACATCAACATGTTGTATGAACTCATTTGTATCACATATTGCATCAACCTTTTGGATAAGATCCTCAATATCACATGTTGCATCAATCT
This sequence comes from Picea mariana, assembly GCA_032191745.1. Taxonomy (NCBI): domain Eukaryota; kingdom Viridiplantae; phylum Streptophyta; class Pinopsida; order Pinales; family Pinaceae; genus Picea; species Picea mariana. Next base: position 27,091 of record JASDQU010371341.1, on the reverse strand, counting down.
TTTGTATTAGATCCTTTGTGTCACAATTTGCGTCAACCTTTTGATTTGATGTATCAATCATGTCATCAATTTGATTCTTCTTTTCTCTTAATTTTATCTGAAGTGCATCAATCAATTGATCCTTCATTTATATTTCATCTCGAAGACCATTTGTTCACTGTATTGTATCAACCATTTGATCAATTATGATTTGGTTTTGAATTAACTTCCACTCAAGTGTTTCAATCAATTTATCTTTCATATCAATTTGATCATGTAATTCATGGTTGTACTCTTGCAATTCCTTGATTTCCTAAGAGGTGTTTTGTAAACGCTTTCCTCCTTTTCTCATTTCTTAGTATTCTCCGACTCACTTGTCACGCTCGCTTGTACTCGCTCACTTGCACTTGTTTATTTTCTTGCACTCTCGCTTGATTTGATGTTACACTTAGGGTGTCGAGTACTACCAATCATGCACCCTAAAATGTGATTACAAAGACTTAAATTTGATGATTCAATTGACCTCCTTATTCAAATTTCAGGCAGGTCTCAACGATGCTTTTCACACTTGACTTTGAAAGTGTTTTTCCCTTTATACAATTCACTGCTCATATTCAATGGTTTATCMTTTAATGCTAAAAATTTAGGTCATGAATCAAAGAAATTTTATTCTTGATAGATTTACAATTTGCCACCATCCACGAGCACAATTGTACACAAGCACACCATGTTCCTTAGACACCCTTATTCAAATTCCGAGACAGGTCTAGAAACATATCCAACAACAAAAAAAAATGTTTTTTTATCATTCTTGATACAATGAGCTCATACACCTAAGAGCAATTCACTTCTCAATTACAATATTTGTCATCACATCTCATTATCAAACCTTCAACTAAACTTTTGTTCCCTTTGAAGTGAACATTATGGTTCAATAYTTCAATCAATCACAATAAATAAACCCTTAAACTAAARAAGAGACCAATCTTAAAAAATAATACATCAATCCTTAAATCTCCACTTTCTCTTTAATGGCAAATGCCATTTTTGAAAAATAGTTTGTAGCAAAAGAATAAAAGATGCATTGTTTTACTACTTTATATAAAAGTAACAACTTTGTTGTGACATCAAAATATTGCTTACACAAAGATGATCTTGGATTGGCATAATGGGGACTAGACCTGTGATATGGGTGCTGCTCCGCTCCAATTATCCCTACACATGGGATATATGCATAGTTCCACAAGCAAAACAATTATGTGATTTTGGGCCCTATTACATTGTGTCAATTAATCAAGCTTTGAGAGAAGACAAAATGTGCCATGGTATTAAAAAAATTATTACTTTATAGAAGTTAATGGTCATCCTTGATGAATGTATGGTGGGAGTGGACCTAATGGTTAAGAACATGTGTTTCCTCTTAAAAGATCACAAATTCAAATCCAAAAAAATAGAATATATATACCTCCATAAACTTTCACATTGGAAGAGTAACAAAACAAAAGACAAAAGATAGAATACCTCCTTTTTCACTAAGGCTGTGTGACAGAACGAACCGCAACCAAAGACGATTGGCCTCTATAAGGTCGAGAATTGTCAAATCTTAAACGTTGCGGCTCTATTAATGCGTGGAGATTGTCAAATCTTAAACTTTGCGGCTCTATTAATGCGTGGAGAGTCTGAACTTTGAAGCTGAGTACTAGATCGTTGAGGCAACAAGAAGCACTTGTGTTTGAACCCAGGGAGCTATGAACCTACTATTGCACTTCTTTGAAGAGTTGCACCGCTCCAGAACGTGCTTGACTGCTAGATTCTTTGCAAATTAACCAGAATAAAAACAAGTAAAAACACTCACGCCCAAAATACACAGTCCGCACACTGCATATAAATTGTCTATTGGAGCTGGCCGCTGGCCGTCTGATAGAAATAATTTCAAAGGTTAGAAATTTGGCAGGTTGTTGCTTCACATCTGCAAATGCATGAGCAAATTCCAGATCTGTAGTTGGCAGCTTCCTTTGAGAATGTCTTGACAGCATCAATATTTGCAAGATTGCACAAGCATGTCACAACCAGCGAAATCGAGCACAATGAGCCCCCCAGAATCTGATTTTTCACTCATTTCGTTTTTCCAACTGTACAGGAGACATGTGGGTGCACTGTCATCTTCCTGGAGAAATTTTGTGGAGAAAAATTGTTGAGATATGAGGTCTTCGAGGAGATGTTTGAGGCAAATCGTTATTGAGTTGAGTGCTGGAGGGATGAACCGAGTGCTGGGCGTGGGGAAGTGATGTTCCAGCTGCATGTCATTTTGTTGTTGGGCGATGGCACTAGGGTTTGCTTGGTGCAATAAGCCAAGGCTGGTATCGTCGTGGGCAGATCTGAAGTCGCAAATCTGATGACTGGTGCAAATCGATGTGGGCAGATCTGAAGTTGCTACAATGGAGAAAGGAGGGTGTGATCTGGCTGGGTTGCTTCAACATAATTTGTGGTGCATGAGTGGACTTGGCAGGAGTTCAAATGGAACGATTTCCATGTGGACCACGAGTTCTTCCTCGGCGTGCCATTTTCTATGCCCTGTAGTTGTTGTTGTTCCAAACTGAAAACAAAAACTCAAACTCACGCCCAATGCAACGATTTAGCATGTTTATGATATACGAAGAGAGATCTCTCAGGAAATATCTAATTGACGTATGAAAACCATGGATCTCGCGATCTCCAAACAGTGAACGTAGAGGTGCCACAAATTTGAAATCGGTGGACAAATTTAAAGCTACGAGGGTTTAATAGAATACTTTGTCCCTTCTTGTTTCCTGACAAATCCCTAAAATGTCAAAGCAAATGTTCGGCTTCGAGAGCTTCGACATAAACAAGCAAATCAACTTTTCTGATATCTGTTTCTGTGACAAATCTACTTCAAATCTTGACAGTAAATATTTAGACTCCTAAGAAAATTTTTAAACAAAGGGGGTTTCCAAAAAAAAAAAACCAGTTCAGTCCAAAAAACTCAATTTGTGCTAAACAGCATTGTGCATCCAGCTCTGATATCATGTTAAGAATTCAGCACAAGCAAGACTAGACAAGAAATTGGCAGAAAAGGCCTTAAGACATTCTAATGCACATTGTATAGATCTGATGATATGAATTTATAGTACATGGATTGACCAGATCTAGATCTAGATTTCATTGACAACTCATCAATGAATCATGACACCTCATGAATAGATGAGGCTTACAACTCATATCAATGTGGTCTCAGACTTTGTGATTGTCTAGGGACTCACAGTCTAACACTGTAGAGTTGAACCCCCAAAGTAACAATGACACTACAGGTTCGGGACTCATAAATAGTGTGACATTTCCACATATATGGTTGTCCAGTACTATTGGTTCACATTAAGGTCTCATCCCTAGATCAACCAACAAATGGTGTATGGTTGGGGGGTGTGGCAACGTCGACAGTTTCAATCTCTTGATGACCTCGGTCGATATCAGGTTCTTCTTACTCACGTTGTCAACAATGAAATGTAGTGGGGTCCCCTTCACCCACATCTATGAATGGAAGAGGTGCTCCCCCTCCTTAAGCTCCTCTGACTCATCTGGTAGGATCTTTGTGGTTACAATGGTAGCATTGGGTTCTACATCGATGATCCTTTTACCTTTATTGTGCTCTGAATCAGAGTCTGAGTCAGGTTCTGATTCTTTTTCTTTGAGGTTGGCCACCAATGACGGTATTATGCCAGGGGATTTCGTGGAACTCACACCACTTTTCGGTGTCCTTATTAGACTTCCCATCACCCTTCTTAGTCGGCGAATTGGACTTACTTGCTTAAGATTAACTCTCCTTGCTTTGTCTTTTTTTCTGTGAGTTTGGGTTGCCTTTAACATGCTTCTATTGTGGCGTATTTGCAAATCTAAACTCTCACTTACTCTCTTGCTTGAATGTTTTCTCGATTTTAACTACATATTGATAAGCAGATCCCAGTGAGGAGATGTCCAAGAAATCCATCTTTGTTTGAATGTACCTATGTAGACCACTATGGTACTTCAAAAACAGGTGCCACTCAAAGTCTTTGATACTTAGCTTTAAGCGCAACGTATGAAATATGTTGGTGTACTCCGACATCGTCTGGTCTCTCTCCTGTCGCAGAGTTGTCCATCTTGTGTATTGGTAATCATAGTGTTTGGCAGGGTAGAATTCCTCCTTGAGAGAATCCACACAAAGGCTACCCAGGTGAGTTCTCTCCCGAATGGTGTAGATTCATCTGCAATGTACCTCTCCCGATAACCTTCCCACCAAGCTCTGACATGCAGAAGGGATTTAAGGAATGCGAAGGTGATCTTTTTCATCGTCTGAAAATTTTTGGAAAAAATAATAACCTTCAAGCAGATTCAACAAATTTTCTAGAGCATCTACATATATCTAGCATTCAAATAAGGGGATATCAAAATTGATTCGTACCTTGAAGTGTGTCGCACCTTCGAAATGGTTGTTTGTCGAAGATGCCTCAATCGCCATCTGTAGTCATCAAAGGATATGGGCAAAGTTCTCCATCATCTCATTCATCTATCGCATGAGGGGTTCCTCGAGTAGTGTCTTAAAAGGATCTCCTACTTCGTCATCTCTCTTTTCTTCCGCCATGGGAGGTTACTTGGGCTGGTGAGAGTGGTCGTCCTTAAGCGAAACTAACTCAAGACCCAACTCTCTATACCCTAACCTTGTTGGGGACATGCACTGAAAAATGACAAGGAGAAAATTGCTTTGATACCACTGATCCAGATTATATGAAGAACAAAATGAGATATAAAAAAAACTATAGTAGAGAACACAAAAACATGGTGAAATCCAACTTCTACTAATGAATAAAATAACAGAACAATGTAGAACACAAATTGGCTAGAATGGTGGTAGATTATCTCTGAAGAGAAAGAGATGTCGACTATGCTCATTCGCAATAAGCATTACATCACACTCCATTGCATGCTCAAAGAACTCCTTCACCTCAATTATATATGAGAGAGTGAGAGGAGAGTAATTCCCATGATGCATGTGGGATAAATTGGTGGATAAATTGGTCTAAGTTTACAAAATGCCATAAGCATGTAAAACACTAGGACTTCCCACAATGTCATCCATCCCAGTACTACTCTAGCCCAAACACGCTTAACTGCAGAGTTTTGATGGGATCAGGTGCATTATTTCTATAGGCGTGTACATAAGACCACTAGGCAATCATTACATGATGGTTGTAATTAACAAATGGAAATTGCATTACATTACATTCCCCGTCAAAAGGGTGAATATCGTGGTTTATCAAAACCATTGGCTCAAAAGCATTGGTTCGGTGGAAAAGGTGGATGGCCATCGAGATCCACCTAAATCACAAACCCAGCCTAAGTGAGGTAAGCTCTTAAGAACAATTTGGGTTTCTTCAACACCGTCAAAATCATGACTTGGTGGTGATTGCACAGGAAGTCGTTCATTCTGTCAAATTGTCCAATCAATGGGTGATGATTCTCAAAATCGACTTATCAAAAGCCTACGACAAAGTTAGTTGGAATTTTCTTTGTTTAGTTCTCTTGTATATGGGTATGAACCTTTCCTCTATCAATTGGATTATGGGGTGCATGCAATTAGTCTCTTTTGTTATGTTTGTTAATGGCTCTCCATCCAAGTTTTTTCGGGCTTCTCAGGGACTAAGAAAGGGATGTCCCTTGTCCCTCTTCCTTTTTCTTTTGGTGGATGAGACCCTATGGAAACTGATGGTTGATGCAAGAGCTAGGGGGCTCTTAGAGGTGTTAATATTTCAACTCAAGAGTATATCTTTCACCTACTTTTTGTAGATAGTGTGTTGTTGTTCAGCTCAAGATCTTTGAGGGATCTTAACTCCTTGAAAGCCATTATGGACTTATATTGCAAAGCAATAGGTATGGAGACAAATTATGATAAGTTATGCTTAACTCCCAATGGTCTCTTGGATAAGATTATTCAGCAGGTGGTTACTCTTCTCCCTTTTCCTCGGAAAGACCTAAACTCTGGCTTCAATTATTTAGGTTTCCTTCTCCAGTCAAATATCTATAGGTTCTCTAATTGGATATAGTTGTTCAAAAAAGTAGAAGTGCATATTTATGTGTTGGTCAATAGATTCTTATCCAGGGGGGTCACTTGGTTCTGCTTAAGTCGGTACTGGAAAGTATTCCAGTTTATTGGACGTCTATAGCATGTGTGCCCAAAGGTATTATTACCAAAATCAAGAGGATCATTTTTCGATTCCTGTGGTCGGGATCTCATCAATCCAGTGGCATAACTCTTTTGAAATGGAGCCAAGTGGCCTCCTAAAAAAAGCTTGGGATATGGGGACTCAAAAACATCTATTTATTCAGTCAATTTCTAGCAGCAAGAAGCCTTTGGAGACTTACCCATAATTCTTCCTTATGGGGAAGGGTAATGAGATCTAAGTATCTTAAATATTTATCGATGGAAGACTAGTATAGACTGCCAAGGAAGTTTGCTAAAGGATCAATAGTTTGGAAAGAATTGGTTTTTGCTTTCCCTCTAGTTGGATCATGGACTGTTTGGAGAGTTAGAAATGGTAGAAAGATCGAAATAGGAGAGGAGCCTCGGCTTGGATCTGATGACAAGTATCGGCTTTCAGAACCTATAATTAGGACTCTTCGTGAGGCATGTATTTTTTCTCCTGCAGACGCCAAAGTACAGTCCCACAAGATAGAGGGAGGTTGGGCTAGAAATCAGAGTAAGATCTTGCTTTGGAAGGTCTGGAAGTTGTTGAGTAGCATAACTATATAGGAAAGTTGGTATCAAACTTTATTAGATTGAACAAGGAAGATGATAATGTTCTGTGCTAGTCTAAAAATCTTGGATCGAGAGATTACACAACAAAATTGGGTTACACAACCCACTTTGAATCTCAATTCACAGGGGAGAAGCAATGGTGGTGGAGTGTCATTTGGAAACTTCATGCTCCCCTAAAGAAAAAAATTGTCCTCTGGCTCGCTTTGAAAAGTAAGTTGTTAACTTGGGATAATAGCTTAAAGAGGGGATGGGTTGGTCCCAACAGATGCTCTCTATGTAAAAATAACAAGGAGTCTATTTCTCACTTGTTTCTTTTATGTATTTATACATATCAAGTGATGATGAGAGTGGAACAGTTTTTCAAACAAAAATCATCATGGAAGAAGTAGATCCTAGAAGAATGCATGCAAGAGTGGCTTTAGGACAGATCAATTAAATAGTTTGTTGCATTTCCTTGTAGTTTGGTGTATGGCATATGGTGGGCCCACGACACTATCATATTCAAAGATAAGGAAATTCCTCATGAAGTGATAACTAGATTGATAATAAAGCTTACCAAAGAATTCAAAGTGGATCCTAAGACAAAAAAAACCCAAATTTCATGTTATGCCAACGATGAATTATGATATCCCTTGGGGGTATTTGAATTGCGCCAACCAAGGTCGTCCTCTAGTATGTGGGGTAGGTGTTGTTTTATATTTGAACCATAAGCATTTTTTTCACATTAGATATGCCTCGGGCAGGGGATCAAACACTAAAGATAAATCTACTTCACTTTGGACTCGCCACTAGGTTGCCACAAAGAAAGGTTTAAAGAACTTGTAGGTAATGGAAGATTCCAAACTAGTTATTGATTGGGCCTCCAAGAAAGTTTCAATGGAAAATGTCTGCATTGGACCTCTCCTTCATGATATTCAAGAAACTATGCAATTTTTTGAGTGGAAATATTTCAATCATATCTATAGGGAGCTTAATAAGAAGGATAATGAACTGTCTAAGGAAGTGTTGTCTCTTCCTAGTGCTTCTTTTAGTTTTTATGAGTTTCTAGATGGTCTCGAAATAGAATCAATGGAATCCCATATATAGTTTTTACTCTATGAACCTAGTTGTGTATCCGATATGTTATTTTGATCTGAAGTAAAGGGATTCTATTTGATTTGCAACGAATGGCCTAATGTCAAAAGTGTTATGGAAAGAAAGAAAATAGCAAGAAGTTGTGGACTTTGTTAGCGATTTTTGTAACAGATATCAATATGTTGTAAATGAAGTAAAGGTAATTCTTTTTGGGGAACATGGAAGGAAACTAATGATGTAATAGAGGTGATGATAATTTGTAATGGGAACTGTTAGTATCTAGATACTAACATTTTCAATTTTCTCCTTGTTGCAGGAATGGGGTTATTCCCGTAGCACCGAGAAGTGTTGCTCCTGAGCACCGGTATCGTATATGCCAGAAGTAGTACTGATATTTTAACTTGCCTCATTGGAGGAAGGTATAAGAAAGGTGGAAGTCCTTGTTCCATACGCCTTCACAGTGTTATTATGCCCTGATTCCACTTCATCAAGATAAATTGGCCTTTGCACTAGTAAAATGTGTTTAAAGTTGATATTAAACTTAATAATTAGTCTAGCAAGTTATTGGTCGGGAGCCAATCTCCAGCACCTACAATCAACACACAAGTCAATCCAAAGCCTAGTGCTAAGTGCCAAGCCACATGAAGGATGAGCCACGGATCTATGTGCACAACGCTTGATCATCCATTTTGAGGGACGTCGATTTTACCAGTTGTCAATGAAAAGATCCATGTGTCAACAAAGTCAAGTACCTGCCATCAACATGACATAGCTTTGTTCTGGACATCCAAGTGTTGGTCGTGTGTTGGGGAGATTTTTATGATGGGGAAAAGGAACTAATAGGCATACTTTCGAATGCTCGATTTCTTGAGTATCCAAGTGTTATGTTCGAGCAGTGTTAACTCAAGGCATCATAAGAGAAAACCAGGCCAATTGTTGACAGTATGACCTGTGGCACGGGTTGTGGATTTTCAGATGGGGAAATCGTGCAGCAAATGCAAGGACACGATCAACATCAATTAGAAAGATCTGGACTGTTGTGATACTCTGTATGGTTTTCATAAGCGTGGAGGTGGTAGGTGGTATAAAAACTAACAGCCTAGAAATTCTAACCGATGTTGCACATTTATAAAGAGATGTTGTTGGATTTGCAATTTCTTTGTTTTCAATAGGGGCATCGACAGATTCTCCAGTTGACCATCCAGATACAGGGTCATTTTCATATCCTCCAGATGCGGATCGAGCATATCCATATTCAATGGCAGAAAGCATGAAAAAGAAGCACCCTTTTGCTGTGCGATATTTCTACAGTTTATGATCGTATTACCTCAGCTATTGGTGTTGCCCATAAATGTGAGTCACTCATGATCTGCAAGAAGAAAAAGGCATTTAATTCTCTTTTATGTGTTTCTACGATCTCCACGAACTTAGGGTTTGTAAATCCATGGTTTCAAACGACATCGTCAACGTGAAAACAAAGTTTGAAGAAATTTATCTTGAGCTTAAGGCTCAGATTTTGAACGATTCTGCCTTCAGTTACACCAAAGACGCATGTCAATAGGTCAAGAAGATGATGGACTATGCCATGCCCGGAAGAAAGCTGAACCACGGTCTGTCTGTAATAGACAGCTACAGGCTATTGAAAGCACGAAAGGAAATATCAGAAGATGAAGTCTTTCTTGGATGTGTGCTTGGTTGATGTATTGAATGGCTTCAAACATATTTCCTCATATTAGATGACATCATGGACAACTCTCACACTGGGCGTGGACACCCTTGATTGGTTCAGATTACCTAAGGTTGGCTTAATTATTGTTAATGATGGAATATTGCTTCATAACCACATGCATAAACCATGGAAGATATTCTAGCCAGGGTGTGTCAGAGGGAAGTCACTCTTAAAATGTAAGCAAGCCAAGGCAAAGATTTTTCCTCTTTTGATCGGTCATCTCTAAAGAGTATTCTCTTGATAGTAGCTGCTTCAGAATGCAGGAAAGGATTTTTGTGATATTGGTTAAGTGCAGGTTCAGAAGATTTCTTACTTTCTCTTACTAAATGCCCCATTTCTGCATTCTATTCCATTTTTGTTGAAGATGACTATTCGCCAAGTAGCCATAGGTTACTGTTATAACATCCTCAACTCCTATGGAATCTCCAAAGATGGAAATAATGAAGAATGAAAATTATTTAACTAAGAGAAAGGGGATGTTGATATTCGATTGCATATGTTGAGTAGAATGCCAAGTCAACAGAAGGAAAACACCATCCATTAAGAGCAGTCATGTTCATTATCTATCAATGGTATCCACAAGTAGCAAGATTCAAGTGTAGATCCAGAGTTTTGATGCAAAGATACAAGTGACAAATTATTAATGGTAACAAATTACATCTGGCAACATACTAGTTTGAAGATCCATATGTTCAGGAAAAGATCATCAGTTCTTCAAGGCATGAATTAAGCAGTCAAATAATAGGATCAGATTTGGGACACTTGGCAACAATGAATTACCAATCAAAGTCCAACTCCAGATTCACAACAGGGGATTCAATCAATGATTTTAGGCAGCAATTGGGCATTTAAGCTATAGTTGAGATTCTCAAGGCAGTAAATCAGCAGACAAATGACAAATCCATTAGCAACCTCAGCTATTCGAGACTTTTGCAACCAACTTTAGTTTTGAGTTTGTTTCTATTAGATTTTGTTAGATTGAATATTTTTATTTTACCAAAGACATTTTATTCAAGATAGGTTGGCAGTATGCCTATTTAATGAGCAAGTTGTAACAGGCAAGGGGGGGAGCCCGAGAGGGTAAGGCCTGAGAAGATATTGATGAAATAGCATCCAGTTTGAGTTATTGAAAGCCTGAGGGCATTGTATTTCTATGATCGCTTCTGACATTGGAGATCTATGACATTTGTTTTTATCAGATAATGATTTCTCTCGTCTAAACATTGTTTTTCCATCTTCCTTGTTTTACATTCTGTTTTTCGTCTTACTTCAAGGAATTGCAGACATTGAGAATCAATCGTTGCTCATGGATGATAGATTCCCGAGTGGTAAAGATTTTTCCGTGACAGCCTATTATCCGTGTGTTTTGTTTCAAGTACCGTTGCATCCATTTGACAAAGAGAATATTGGTTTGATGAGGTGTTCTACTTTTCGTTTATTCCCTATTCTTCTACCCATTCACATATAAATGTCTTATCTGGTATACAATTTGATTGCCTTCGGTCAACGGGGTGTTTACTTGACTCCATGCCCAATGGTGTTTTTATTGATCTGCATTTAGCTTGTTTCTCTTATTTTTTCTCTATCCATCTACCTGATCCGCCTTCTTTCAAAACCCAAAACACATCCTTATTTATAAAATTATTGCAATAATTGAAGATGTGCTATAACAGTCTAGGGACAACTTCTAGCACCAACAGGGACAATGAAGGGAATATATGCCAGATTAGTCCTCTAGAAGACAGAAACAAGTATGTTCATTTCTCATGAATATAATGATTCTTTTCTTTGAAAAAAAATGAAAATTAAAATATTTTAATTGAATTTTTTTTTTAAAGAGTAGATAATTATTTTAATATAAATAAATAAATTTTATATTTGTTTTGGGTATTTATTTTTATTTTAATATCACAATTATTTATTTTATTTTATTTTCATTCTTTTCAATAGTGTTATCCAAAAAAAATAAAAACCATTTTAAGCGGATATTTTTATAATTCATATTTTAGTGTTTTTTTAAAGTTATTGGAGAATGCATTGTTGGTTTGGAATGAAAGATTTATGCTTATAGAACAAATAATAGTTTAAAGGGATTTGGAAATTCCAATGCCCCTTCAAAGCAAAATTGTTCATGTGGCCAGCCATAAACCAAAGTGTCCCTACATGGAATTTCAGGCAAAGGAGGAGTTGTCGTGGACTCGAAGATGCCCTCTATGTAAGGTATGTGAAGAACACAATTCCCATGTGTTAATTAATTGTTCTTATGCTATGGAAGTTTTGAAAGAAATTATAAATTTATACGGAGTGAGAGTTTATTGGGGAGGTTGGAGAGGCAAGTGCGGGAGGGGATACTTATAGTCTTGAGAGGAAATTAGAACATACTTACGAATGGTATCTTGGGGTAATGATAAACAATCAAGCAGAAGCATATACTTTATTGAAAGGAGTCACTCCAAAAATTAGAACATAATTACGAATGGTACCTTGGGGTAATGACAAACAATTAAGCGGAAGCATATGCTTTATTGAAAGGAGTCACTCTAGCTCTCTCTATGAATATCAAAAAGCTAATAATTTTGGAGGATTCTTGCCTAATTATTCAGCACATGTCTCCAATTAGCTTCCCTATAAGATTAATCTAGTAATCCAGTTTTAGTTTTGGAAAGGGTTTGGTAGATATGTCAGAAATTTGGAGAATCGAACTCAAGAGCTAATTTGGAAATTACTAAAATTGGAGGTGGGGTCTTTATGTTATCAATCCTTATTATGAATCGTCAATCCCATAGTATTTCTAAAAGAATGGAAGTTCAAATCATCACAACTTTTCATTGTATGCCTCAGCTGCAACTTTTTAAATAATATTAATTTCTCGGTGTTTGTTAAAAAAAAAGAGTTTCTTGGGGAGGTCACCTCATACAAGATGGTAATGGCACTACCACTCATAGTGGGATGGGGGATATGTCTAAGTAGCAAACTAGCTCTATTTGAAGAAAAATACATATTTGTGGGACACAAAGATGGTCCATTATAAATCGTTTTAAATAAGAAAAATGTGGTAAACCCCCTAGAGTCATTATATAGGAACTCATTAACCAATCAAGAGCTTGGGCTTACTTTGATGGGGCAACTTGGGGGACCCTCAAATAAGTGGTGTAGGGGGATCATTTCTGATAAAATTTAAAGCTGGGTTGGGGCAAGGCTCAAACAATAAAGAATAATTATTGGCCCTCAAATCGGTTTTTAGAGTGGTAGTTGAGAAGGGTATTCAAAAAATCCAGATCATGGGGGATTCCTCACTGGTCATTGATTGGATGTCAGGGAAGAAGGTATATGAAGATATTACTCTAAGGCCCCTAGTTGAAGAGATTCTTATCATAAAAAATGTTGGTGCAGATGTCACTTTCATGCATGTGCTAAGAGAAAGGGATGGAATCGTTGATGGATCGTCCAAAGAAGGATTACTTGTAGATCCTAGAATTTGGAATAAATAGGAAATACAAGGGGACTCTGTGATATTTATTTATCCAGGGTCGTACACATTAGGCTTCTTACTTATTTTATATTTTGTTGTTGTTGAGAGGGCTTGATTCTTAAATGACAGGTTACAATTTAGAACAAGGTTGTGTGGCAGCGCAGTCCCTGTCACGTTGAAGTGGGATAGGAAAAAGTAGCATACAACATGAAGCACAAGTGGTATACATGCAGTAAATGACACGTGGCATGTAGAGCACCATTTATGTTTTGAAAGTATATAACAAAATACAATTTGTGCATAGTGGAAGAAAAAGTTTGGAAATTATGTGGCAAACAGCATGAAGCAGCACATGTGGTATCTATGCAGTAAATGACATGTGGCATGTAGAGCACCATTTATTTTTTGAAAGTATATAATATAAAAAAAAAATTGAAATTTAAATGCATTTGAAACAGTTTTATTTGAAATATGTCAAAAAATAAAAGTTTGTTACATATTACTGGAAATTTCAATGTGTTTGTCATATAGACTAGGATTGGGGCTCCCGCGGACCATAAGAGAAATATGTACAAGAAACAGGATTGTCGAAAGAAGATAGAGTGCAATACCTGCAACAACAAAAAAATGAAAAACAAATTGAATGGTATAAGTGTTTGGCTACACATTTCTATTAAAAAAAAGTTTGTTACATATTACTGGAAATTTCAATGTGTTTGTCATATAGACTAGGATTGGGGCTCCCGCGGACCATAAGAGAAATATGTACAAGAAACAAAACTGTAGAAAGAATATAGAGTGCAATACCTATTGATATTATGGTAGCTGCAAGAGGTATTTACCTCCACGTGTAAACCTGACAAGGATAGAATACTCCGGGAAGCAAGAAGAAAACCTAGAAGACTTGTCATCTCAAGAAGATAATTAATATTAGGTTATTAGCCTCAAAGAGAAGAAGTCGGCCAGAAATAATAATATATACTGAATAGACAGATACCCTGAATGAGAAGTCGCCCCAGGCAGTTAGCCAGAATTAGTATAAATGCAGGAGAACAGTTCTCATTTTGGCAGGCAGTCTCAGAATTGCAGAGCAGCACTTGTGCGCATTGCAGTTGCCCAGTTTTTGCGCAGGTTTGGAGGACAGTTGTCATTGCAGTTGTTGCAGGAGCAGTTACACTTGGACTATCTCTTGGCTAGGGTTTGGAACATCTGATAAGCTCTTGTTGGTGTGCTATCCTTGGGGAAAGGTGCGCTACCCTTTGTTTGGTTATCTAGCCTAGGGTTTACTTCCAGAGTGATTCTCTATCAAGGTTAAGGTGCTTGGAGGGTGGCTTCAGCCTATGGTTGGGTGACAAGGGAATTGTCAATGGTAAAATGAGCACACATCCATTATATTCTAACAGGTTATGGGCCCACACCTCCTTCATTCAGTCTAACCACTGGAAGGAAACATAGCTAGAAGGATATTAAGCTTGTTGAAGAACTGTCGCTAGGGTTTCCTAGCAGTAGCAGTCACCAAAGCACTGCCTCTAGGGTTACTAGTAGGTGCAGTTGCAGAAACCCTAATCCTCTCATTGAGACACCTTAAGTGAAGGGATTGACCTAATCTCCAGACAGATCAGTGCACCCTAGCCTAGCACATCTCCTGGTACTCTCGGAAATCCAAGACGTGGAGTTTGAGCTTTTGGTCAAATCTAGGGTTGACCAAGTCAAAGAAGCCATGACTTACTCTATGAAGTCAGAGAACAAGTTAGATAGAGCCTCTAACTTCAGAGCATGGAAGACAAGGATTGATCTCATCCTTGCCAAGAATAAAGTGTTGGATATCGTGAAAGGAAAGATCATGAAACCAGAGTTTGAAGAAGGGAAAGAGAAGGAACCGCAGAACGTTGCAGCTACGGAGAAGTTCAAAGACAGTGACATAAATGCCATGAGTATCATAGTGGAATCCATAAAATACCACTTGATACCCTACATCTCCCATCTTGACTCGTCAAAGAAGATGTACGATGCCCTAACAAATCTCTTCTCGATCAGAAACATTGGACAAGTTATGAATTTGAAGAATGAGCTCTGTGACATGAATATGAATGATGATGACAGCATAACATCATACTTTGTGAGGATCTCCCAGTTAAGAGATCAACTACAAGCTATTGAAGAGATCACTTCAGAGAAGGAATTGGTAAACATAGTACTCAATGGTCTTCCCAAGACATGGGATGCATTGGCCGCTAGCATGAACAC